>JAIPRM010002879.1:4798-28383 GCA_025469315.1 Stegophylla sp. TES_Ste_2020
TAATCTTAGATAATAGATAATGCAAATATTTAGCCTCCAATAAATTACAGGTTAAACAGGAAAAAAGGTATTTCATTTTTGAAAATTCGCCCCCCCCCCTTGGGTGGCTTCTGGATCCGCTACTGAATTTACCTATATATTATCAATGGGTAATCTAAAATTAAGATACGTAGATATGCAACTTTAACACATTAATTCTGAATAAAATAAAATTCTGAATACTATTAAAACTATTAAACTAATCGTGTTCACTAAATTTTACAATATTTTTTTCCGATGTTTGAGAAATTGTAATCTTAAAATAAAATTTAAAATCGTAAAACAATAAAATTTACTATTTGTTGTTGTCAGTTGTTTCAACTGAAATCTGAATTTGGCAATTATTTACCTCGTACATAGTACAATATAAAAGTAGTATCATATAATAGAAACGTGCCCCGATTGTTTTATAGGTATATAATAATATAAAACTAATTTTTAAGTTATCACTTATCAGATTATAAATAATAATTGTTAAATTTCATTAATTTTAGTTTTCTTTTGAGTTTTAAAGAACATCTAGATAATGGTAATTTCTACTTTATTTTTTGATACAGTTTATATGTTGTATTAATTGAAATAAAATATATAAAAATTCACACATAATAGTTTTGTATAAAATAAATTATTTTTGTAAATTGTGTTGTAAATACATTGATTTTCATAGAAGGTAAAAAATTACCCCACACATTTAGTTATGTTTATAAAAACCTCGCGAATAGTCAATGGTTACATTAAAATAGCTGACTGACTTTTAAATATTCTAAATAAAGCATAACAGCAAACTTAGTCTTCGTAAAAAAACTTTCTTTCAAAAAAAAGTTGTCTAAACTGTTATATAGAACAGAACTTAAGAAAAAACCAGTTTCAAGATTTTTTTCATATAAAATATAAAAATATATTTTTAATTCCTACAAAGCAAAAACAGAAGATGAACATAATTTGCTTATAAATTAATTTTACTGCTATTATATTTTAAAGGTTACCTTGTAATGTGATTATACCCTCTGATGTGTACACTGTATCAGTAAATTGTAACCATTTATTGCAAAAAGTAGCGGACTCCAAAGTTGTAAATACAACATATCCAAGAAAAACACCAATTGTTTGACCAACACTATTACAAGTTGATGCGTACCCTACATTTTCTCTGTAAAATAAATTTTATAAAACTGTTTAATTGTACAATACTAGCTAATAATAATATAAACATATATAAAAACAAACTTTCTTAGCATAGTTAATGCCCAACCATCAACAGCAATATCTTGAGTAGCTGCTAAGAAGTTTAAACAAAAAAACATCAATGTTAAAAATGTTGTGTTTGGATTTTCTGTATAGACTAGCCAATCATTGATGTTCATTCCCAAAAAAATAAGAAAAAATCCTGAAACATGTTTTCATAATTACATAAAAATCAATTTAATAAATATACTATTTTAAAAATAATATTAATGATTAAATATAATAATAATAATAATAATATAAATTAATGTAAAACGAATAAATACATATTTTTAATTTCATTAAAGATGACATTATCAAAATTTTAAAACTAAATAATAATACCAAAAACTAAGATAACTAGTGACATAAAAATTTATAAATATTTGGTAAATGTTTAAAAAACTTGGACATTTATGTAAAATAAAGTGAATGTAAAACAGAATCCAATAGTTTTAAAACAATGAAAATTACTTAATATTTTCAAAATTTAGAACATTTTCTCATTATGACATTATCTCTTCCTAAAAACAGTTATTGAATTATAAGTAATAATAATTTAATCATAATGTATTTTTAAAGGTATGTTATAATATAATATAGATACACATCGATTTGAAATTGATAATTTAATTTATACGACAAATTAATCTACATTTGAAAATGTTTGTTATACATTAAAAGAAAAAACAACATAAAATATAATTACTTAAGTCAAGTAAATTACAAGTATACTCGACTATGACTTCATAATATTATTAAAAACTAAGATTTTTACAAGCACAATTATTATAACAGAACACTTTAATGGCAAGTTGTAAATTAAATTAACATGTAAAGCTCCCAAGGTCTATACCATACTAAAAAATAATATCCATAACTTAAATTGTTAAACTTATATAATATAGGTATGTAGGTAACATACAAATTATTAAATTATCAAAAGATCTAATTTACCTAAATTTTGTTATAATTAAGAAATCATGGAGAAATACAATTTTAACTTGGAAAATAATTCAGGGGGAAAAATGTCCATTCATTTTTTTAAATGGGAATGTCCAGTCTACTACAAAAATGTCTCGCTAACTAAATTTTTAGAATATATTATTATATTTTTATTTGTATTCATTCTTTTAAAAAGATAATGGACCCCACTGAACATGTTATACAATAGTCAATAATTATTCTTAACTGACCAATTAAGTATTGCACAGGTACAAGCCATGTTTTTCTTCTACCAAACTTTGTGCAAAAAATAGAATCGACAATTGGTGCCCATAATAGTTTTAAACTAAATGGCCATGTAGAAAAGCTAAATTGAGCCTAAAAAAATAATGGGAAAATAATTAAAAGTGATTAAAACACAAAAAATACATGTACAAATATTTATTTAAATTATTGAACCTGTTCTTTGTAGGTAATCTGTTTTTTTTGCATTGTTATCGGTATAGCTGCCGAAAGTCCAAGAGGTACACCCTGTAGTGTGTACAAAAATAATAAAATAGCAATGTTCAGAACGTCACCTTTTGTACTGGGTAAAGCTTTAGACGTATATGATTCATACTTCTTTCGTTTTGAACTAGAAGTGCTTTCTAGAACCATAGTTTTTCTTGATTTTAATATGGTCATTTTATGAATAATTACTAGTCGTGCCTAGTTTTAATCATAAATGCTAAAACAAAAAATTGATATTCTAATAGACGAAAGGAACAAAATACATTCACCTAATTGTAAAAATTACTCATAAAAATTACTGGGTTGTTAAGGAATGATAGAATAGTGATGAAGAACTCGATTATCATATCTCCAATACGGGCTAAAGTGGACACTTCGATTATGGTAGATTAAATAACATGTTCAACTTAATGACATTAATTATTTTGTAAAAAAAAAAAAAAAAATTTTACACTAATAATTGCCAATTGGAATTATTTACAGTTGTTGGTTGATTAACCATCATAGGTAGTCCACGTATCACAAAATATATGAACCGGTAAAGGCATGCGCACAATTAATGTTTTGTCCATTACCATTGATAACGCTAATCACCATCACAGATATTTTATAAAAATCCATCTTCCCTAAAAAAGACTGTGGCCCATTACCATAGAACAAATTACAGAGTCGCATATTAAATTGTACATGACATTATTCCATCCATTTTTTTATTGACTATTTTTGAATATATATGTTAACCACGGATATATATATATATATATATATATATATCGGACTTTGAACCACAACTGAATAAGATAGTATGGACCGGAAACATAGAGTAACATACTTCTCTATGGCCTAAATCATGGTCTTAGAAGATAGAGACTTCTAAGACCGTGGCCTAAATCGTGTTTATATATCAGTCTCAGTAGTGATAACATATTTTTAAAGAAAAACAATTCGCCATCAATAGTAGTATCATTTAAATATTTTAATATCACGGACTATGATAATATTATAATATTATCACTGCAAAACACTATTTCTTTTCAGTTTTTTGTTAATTTTTTTCTATGATAATTTTGTAATAGCTAGTTATGACCAATTAGTAATTGCTCATTGTAATAATTTTAAAATGATACACTTTTCTTATGCGTTACACTTGTTTATTTGGTTTTTAATCGTGTTCATCGATTATAATCATAAAAATGTCTTGTTATTTGCAACATAGTCGCGAGTGTAATATTGCAATTTCCAAAGCCGAAAGTGATTCTGAACGTGTGACTTACTATACCATCAATGTAACTGTTGGAGACATTACGTGGAGTGTACGGAAACGGTACAAAGAATTTTTGGAACTACATAATAAATTGGTGAACGAACATACTGTTACTAAAGATATATTGCCTGGTAAGAAAATAATTGGTAATAAGGATCCGGATTTCATCGAAAGACGTCGAGTCGGCTTAGAAATATATTTGCAAACGGTTTTGTCTTTCTTGCAGAAATCTATGCCTGAAGAATTGTTTGATTTTTTAGAATTCAGCAAGTATGATGTGATTTTAATTGTCAAGAAATTAGCAGCTGATTTTTTTAAAAATGGTGATTCATATCTTTTAAATGGAAATGGTTTTAACTTCAATGTTTTGTTATTACACTCGATAAGTCAAAGATTAAAATTACCTTGTCCAGATAGTGAAAATAATGAATACAATTTCAGTCATGTATTAGATTTTTGTTCAAAACTTAAGCATTTAATTGTTAAAGGAGGAAATCATTATGTTGGTACAAGTAACATAATATACAATAAATTACATTTTGAGCTGTCTTCATTTAAGAACGTAAATAAATTTGAATGTTATAATATTGACTCTAATATGATACATAATTTAACAACATTACGGAATACAGTGTGTATAATAACAGTGTATAATTCAAAGCTGAAAACACCTGAAGATATTTTGTTGAGTGACTATGTTCATAAAGAATGGTCTAGTGATATTGATTCTGCCATGATTTGGAACAAAGTAAGAGTCATTGATTTGAGTTGGAATGAAATTCAAACAATGGAAAGCCTTACAGTTTTAACACCAAATGTTAAAACAATAAATTTAAATGGTAATTTACTAAATACTATTGAGGATATAGCACCTCTTACTCATCTAAGTCACTTATCACTATCAAGTAACAATATTACTGAAATCACTGATCTTCATACAAAACTAGGAAACATTGTGTGTCTAAACTTGTCTTCAAACAAAATATCTGAATTGAAAGCATTTTCAAAATTATTTTCTTTAGAAATGTTAGATTTGGGCTCAAATTACGTTTCTGATATAGAACAGATAAAACACTTAGATGGACTTCAAAATATGAACTACTTAGTATTGTCTGGAAATCCTGTGTCCACCATTGTTGATTTTAGAATTAAAGTATTGGGATTACTGAAAAAAAGAACTTCAGACTTTTGTCTAGATAATGAGAGACCCACGCAAAAAGAGTTAGATACAGTGGCAATAATGAATGCATTAAGAATTGCCAAAGAAGGAAAAACATTATTTGATCAATGATTCACGCATTTATTTATCATTGTTATTTTATATTGTCATTATATATATATATATATATTATATAATTAATCATATTATTTTTATTATATAAATCTTACTTTTATAGAATACTAAATTGTTAAATGAAATGAAAATATATTTAATCTTAAGTTAATTTTTATTTTTTTTAAAGCACTTGTTAATGTTTATTATTGTATAAGTCAAGGGAAAACATGTCAAGTTAGCCCTTGTGTGCATGATTTTTATGTATTTATTATTATTTTTTATTTTGAAAAAATATAGGTACTTGCTTATATCTGGGGTCATTGTTTAATGGAAAAATGATGAATAAAATGTTGAGTTTTTTTAACTTCAAAAGAGCTTAAAATGTTATGTGTTCTATTTATGGCACAATGCATATCACAACTATGTTTGTGCGATAAATTATATTTTTATATTTTAATTATTAAAATGAATTATATTTATTAATTTATTATTATCTATTTTTGAAAATCATAATATTGTCAATTCAAAACATAATAAATTTGATTATTGAACTTTGGTATACAAAAATAAAAGTACATTTAGACCATTATGTGCATAGACTATCTTATATGGCACAAATTATGTTAGCCATAATCATATGTTGTGTTATATATGGCACGTAATTAGTTTTCTATACCTATATCTTAAAATATATTCAAAACACAAACGTATTTTTAAATTTTTTAAAATCTGTGGAAAAAACTGAACAGACTAGGATTGTTTTTTTTTTTTTGATAATCAGTGACAAAAATATTTTGTTATCACTCTGAAATTACTGTTATAGCTATTTATGTATATGGCATTACAGCCATATATTATATATCTGTGTATAGTGTGAAATAATTTTGTTGGTTTACTTAAATAAACAATTAAATGAAATTTGCTTAGTTTT
Source organism: Stegophylla sp. TES_Ste_2020 (assembly GCA_025469315.1). NCBI lineage: Eukaryota > Metazoa > Arthropoda > Insecta > Hemiptera > Aphididae > Stegophylla > Stegophylla sp. TES_Ste_2020. The sequence goes on from JAIPRM010002879.1 coordinate 10,988, forward strand.
TTATGCATAATCTGGCTATACAAAGAGTAACAGAGTAAAGTAATTATGAGACAAATTAATAAAGAAAAAGTAATTTGTGCCAATTAAGATCAATATGCAGAAAGGGGTTGAGTAAAATTGTCTTATATAAAGTGAAGCTCCATTTAGAATAAAATTATTTTATTGAATAAATGACTAATTGTTTCTTTAATATTTAGTACATCCACTAAATCCCACTCGAGTGAAGAATACCCAGGTATTAAAGTATGTCCGGCTTTTTAATAGTGAACATTTACCTATTTGTGCCACATTTTTTCTCGTCAAACATTTCCTTTTTCTGTTACCAGTTTTTTTAAGTAAAATTATCTTGAATAAACTGAAGCTCCGTTCAGAACTGCGTTATTGAAAAAATAATTTATTTAAAATTTAATACACCCATCATGTTCCACCAAAGGAATTAATAATACCTATGGTAAGAATTTTTTCCCTTTTTATAAAGGTAGACCTCTATAGTTTTTAAAATATGAAGCTTATTTTTATTTTATTTATAAGTATTTTTAATACATTATAATTAGAGCGCGGATTTTTATGCACTTTAAAGTATCGAAATATGCCATATAATATGCAGTCAAAATTATGAAAATATGTAAAAAATATGCAAGAATTTTTTATTTATTTGAAATTTGCAATTAAACTTATAACAATTAATTACTTGAATACATAATAAAAAAAAAAATTAAGGAATTTTCTGAACTTAATTTATTTTTAAAATTTTATTTATTATTAAAATGAATCATATGCATTTCAAGTTTTTCTTTCGTGGAGCTGTGTCGTTTATCGGTTAATATATTTTCAAAGACTGAGAACGAACATTCGACTAAATATATATATAAATTATTATTTAGTGATTATGAAATTTAGTTTTAATTTTTCTTTTAACAAAGTATTATTTTATACATTTTTTTAAATTAGCGCTTCAATATGCAGTAAATGTTGAATTTTGCCAAAATAAGCAATAACCTTTAAATATGCAGAAATATGCGAAAAAAATTTCACCGCTAGCTTCAAATTGTGATGATTCGTGGAGATAACTGACAAAAATCCAAAAATATTAAAAGGAAAAAAATATGCAATTGCATAGTAATCCGCGCTCTAATTATAATATATACATTTTTTTTCTGGTATATTCATTATACTCAGCTATTAGTTTCTTTGTGCCAATAACTAATAATTTCCGTAATATTTTGTTAAAGAAATTATGCCCTTTGATTATCATAATAAAATAAAATAATATTATTGTATCATATTTGAGTTGAGCTTTCAGTATCCTAATACTGTAAAAGTTGGTCTAGGGAAGTTTTAATGAATTTAACTAATACAAGTCTAATAACAGTTTTTTTTGAATAAAGAACACAATGTTTTAATACTTTTAACCTATTTCTACATATTGTCCCTAAATTGGCACAAATTACTTTTTCTTAATTAACTTGTGACTTGTCTTATAATTACTTTAAACTTTAAAATCAGTTTTTAAGTTTTAAGTTTGTTTATATGTTATGCAATGGTGATATCTACACATTCATTCGGTGACCATTCAGAATCAGTGTTTTCTAGTTTCTGGTTCTGCACTTTAAAATTTGTCATAGACATGTTTTTGGAAATTTCACTGAAACAAAATGTAAACAAATGTAGACCCTGTCTACATTTGTGTCTATGGCGCCCTCTCCATTAATGGATAAATATACTTTTGATTCAGAAAAAAAAATCTGAAATATTATCATAATATAAACATATTATGTGATTAAAATCATTGTGAAAATCAAACTACTTTTACATGTAAAACATAGGCGACTGTTCACTCATCGGCTCTATGACGTCACGCGACTATCCTTGAACTCTCATAATCTCCTTGAATAATCATTTTTTAAATTCAGATTTTTACCAAAACGTTTTTCATTAATTTGACTACAATAATAAACCATTTTACTAAAATTAATAATCATAAAAAAAAAAAAAAATTAGTGTTGAGTTTTCTTTAAAGTTATCAATTTTTCGTTAGTTAACTCTACGATCTAGCGGACAAGAAAAACGTAAATGGTCTCTCATGACCGAAAAATTAGCTTTACTATAATAACAATATGCGACATACCAGTATACAAAATTATTAATAAACCAATATACTGAATTCCTTTTACCGCTTTTTTAATAATTTTGCTGTTGGTATTGACGAAAATTCTAGGTGTGATAAGACCATTCTTATCAGCTAAGGGAGTACCATCCCTCCCGTAATGGCATGCACCAGCTTAGAAAGAATAAAGATTTAAATTTGGCTACACTGTTGAGAACGCAATACATTTTTTTATTCCATGAATCACCACATTAAAACGGTTGTTCAAATGAAATAATAAAAACTACTATAAAAGATAAACAATAACATGGACCTTTATTGAAATTGAATTATTGTATACTGTACTGTGTATTCTGTGCTTGGACATGTCGAGACCTGAAACTGAATCTTGAATGACGATTATTGAAAAATACATTTTGGCATTATTGTTGTCTGTAATTTACCATATTCCTGTATTTGCACGGCCATTATTTGTTTTTAATATTCGGAAAGCAGCATAAAAGTAAGTACCTATTTTGCCTCTTGAGTTAATAGTTTCAAATTGTGTTTATTAATTTTCAATATTTGTTTATTTTATTAAAATTGTCAGTAGTACCTAGGTAGGTTATAATTTATTATCCATAATTTTATTCGACCTTATTTAATGCCTACATGTACGCATTAAACATGTACATGTTCTGCAATCAAATAGGTACTAACTAAAGTAATTCATTACTTATTATTAAATGTAAACATTTGTTTAATATAAACTTATACATTATGCCAGATAATTCAAAGTAAATCTTTTTTTTTTGTTTTGCTTTTAAATTTGTGTTGAGGGGTAAATCAAAATGAATAATTATTTTATTGTATTTTAAATTTATATTGATATTATCAAAAGGTAGGTAGGTACCTATAGGAATTATTATGGATGAAAAAATTTCAGGTAATCTGACTTATAGTTGCACATTTTTCTTGAAAATATTGATTCATATACAATACTATCATTTTAAAAGTCACATTAATACTTAGATATGTATATCAAAATTATTGCTTTGTACCCAATATACCTATTTATTTTGCTTTGGGTTGATTGTAATTAGAGTGAGTTATATTTCAGTTATACATTACATTGGCTTTGGTAAACCTATGCAAATTATGGAGTTAGGTTTTACATGTTTGAGCTTATAAAAAATATATAATAATTATCAATATTTAAAAGATATATGTAGCCACGGAGTTACAGTATTAATTTTATAGACTAGGATAGTAACTTTATAAAAATATGTTTGATAATGCTGCTTAGTATGACAGACATTGTTTCAACAGAATTAAAGTTTTTTTTATATGCCATGACAATGTTTTTGTGCCTCTGTTATTAATTACAGGGCTCGGAACTTTATGCATTTGCATATTTTTTAGGAAGCCACATAATATTCGAAATCTGATTTGATACAAATTTATTTCATAATCCATACAATTGAAATACAAAAATTTATGTTGCATATTTTACTAAATTTACATGATTTTGCATATTTTAAAGTTTTGAGCATATTAATGCATATTTTTTGTTTATTTTATTAATTATTAATTTATTAATAATAAATTATAAAAAATACACATTTTCATCAGTTGAAATACGTGAATTAAGGAATTTAATAATTTATTTAGAATTGACACACTGTCGCCTTGTTTATATTTTTAATTGTATTGTACCTAGTATTAATTTCAGTTTTGTTTTAATTGGTCCAGTTTTATTTAATTTGAAAATTTTTGTGATTAAAAATATATTTATTCTAAGAGAAAAATTTTTCATAATTTATTATTTATAATATATATTCATAATTTATACCTAACAATTTTATTTTTTTCATAATTATACTTTTGAACACATATTTACAATAAAAATAGTTGCATATTATACTGCATATTTGAGTTTCTTTAGTGCATACATATGCACATATTTCTTTGATTTTTAGTGCATAAAGTTCCGAGCTCTGCTAATTAATATCTATCTTGCGTGCCCTATAAATTACCTAATGTATTGAAAAACCAATTCTTGATTTGTTTGGCTCAAAGTCTGAAACAAAATTTTTTGGGTAGTGTGTTTTGTTAGTTTTAATATTTTTTCAGTATGTTAAAAGTTTTATCTGTTATTTAATATTTTAGATTCTGAGTGAAGCGAAAAAACTAGTGATTTTACACTGAAGTTTATTTTTTTTATGTGTACACGTTTTCATACATTAAAATTTCTCCAAAAGTTTTTCAGAAACTATTTGAAACCAGATTTGTCTCTAGGTGGTAATTTAGAATGCCATTTTTTTAAAATCTTATTTCTTTCTCCAACATTTAGAAAAACTATCCAAAGTTCAGTGGTTTCTTGTTCCTTTAAAAAAAAAATTTACTTCGCATCTTGGGGTATTCTTCGGTGGGATACTCTTAACGGGTGTGTTGAATTTTAAAGAAACGATAAATTATTTCTTCAATAAAAGTATGTTCAGCTTTCTTGTCTAAGTAGGTATACTTAACTTCACTTACTTTGCCTTACTTTATTTTTTTTTTATGTTTATATTCTGAGCGGAATGAAAAAGCTTATAATTTTACAATGATGTTTATTTTTATTTTTTTTCTCTTTCTGTAAACACTTTTTGTATAGAAATACTCGTCCAAAATGATCAGTAACTCTGTAGATCCAGAATCATACTCAGATGGTACTATAGAGAAGTAATTTTTCAAAATTCTTTATACTTAAAAATAAAAAAATAAAAAAATGGCAAAATATGCAATTACCAGAATTTTCTTAAAATCAAAAATTGCTTTTTAATATAACTTCAAAAATAATGCAGCTAGAAAGCTAGAAACTTTCACCAATTACTAAAAATGGTCATGAGAACATTGCTTAAAAATTTCAAAAAGACTTGATCAATTTTGAGATAAGTACAGCATTTTGAAAATTTCTCAGTTTTTGTTAGTTTTTATGCAACAAAATACTGTAGTTATGAATTTTAATACTTATTCACAAAGATAATTTCTATGACTAATGAGCATTCATTCTTTTATAAATTGAATAATAGACTTTGAATCTTTTTGGTAATAGATAATATTGAGTGCAATTTAAATTAATATTTTATAAAGTTTTAATTGAAAAAAATGAACAGTTTCATAAAAATTTTAACTTTAGAAATGAATGTAGTATATATAGTATTTATATGAAAAAAAAATTAACTCAAAATTTTTTCTTGGTCCTTACAGATTTACAAGAGTAAGGTTGTATTAGATTTTTATTTTAGCTTAGATATATTAGCTTGTTTTATTAAGAATTTAATATTTTATTAAAAAAGAAATGTGATGGGTATTTCTAAAATTCTATGTTTATCATAGAAATGTCAATTTTTTTTGTAACTTTTATACAACAATGTTATTGTTGATAATTGGTAAAAATTTAAAGATTTTAGTATCAATATTGTTGGTTATGACGAAGTTATCAAAATTGGTTTGATGAAAATATGGTTTATTTTATTTAAACTCTATAACGTTTTTTCTTGTTTTAAGATGAAGTGCCAAGACAAATGATATTACATTCTATCTGAATTCTTTATTGGAAATTTATTAATCTGATCATGTTTTTGTAAAAAAATGTGTTCCCAGAAAGAAAAATTGTAAAACCATTTCCTTCTTTCTGCTTAGAATCTAAAATATTAAAATATTAAACTTGTGAACAAATAATTATTACCTACTATTTTCATTAGAAAGTGTTCACAATTGAGATTTTTTGATATATTCTCATTTGTTTGTTAAAAGATACTACTAATTTTTAATATTTTTTATTACAGGTTTTATCATTAAAAGCAAGCTATATATTATCAGTATTATGAATCGTTCAAGTCGCACAACAAAAAATACTTCAATGGCTCGAAAAAAAAAGTTAACTTTTAATAAAGATGTATTCGTGGAAGATGCAGAAAATTTTGAACCTCCCCAACAGTCATCCACTCCAACCAAAATAAATAGAAAGAATTCAAAAAGAATCTTAAAAGATAATAATAGTTTAAACATTAGTATAATAAATAAACAGGACAAAAAAGAAGATAAAGATGGAGAAAATAATAATCATCAATTAAAACCTATTTTACCTGAAGTAAAAGAATGTTTTAAATATGAGCGGGTTCCTGAATTGTTCTGTAGTGATCCCGAAGAAGAAACTGAAGAGATTGATAATATTACTACGGGAAATAATTCTGATGACAAATGGACAACATTTTCTGATGTTTCTGAAGACAAAAATCATACAAATGTTTCTGATTTATTAGCTGAAATTGAAGCTGATGTAGAAGTTAGATTTGAAAAACCACCCAGACATTCATATCCAGGAAGAAAAAGAAGCAATAAAAGTTTGTATGAAGACGATGATGAAGAAAAACAGGAAGAAGTAGAGGTTAAAGTAACAAAAAAAGACAGGAAACCAAAACCTAAAAAGATAGATCCCCAAGAAGAAGCTTTCATTCAATCTATAAATGAACATTTCAATGATATTGAAACATTTAGTTTAGCTGTAGAATAAGATCAAAATAATGATGCTTAAATTTTTCCTTTTTTAAAAGAATTTTATTATTTTTATTTTTGTGAATTCTTTAAAACTTTATAACAATTTTTGTAAAATAAGATTAAGTCAGATTATTTTATGATTCTAATTGGTAATCTACTAATGTTTGTTAATTGTTATTGTACATTATTTAATTATTTATAATTTTACTCTCAAGTTTTGTGAAAACTTAAAAGTTTACTAATACATTCTATTAATAAATGTTCTCTAGAATATGTTTTAAGTTTGATTAACCATAATCAATTCATAAGTCATTTATTATTGTATAAAATGAGATAATTTGTTTACTTCATTGTACAATAGACTTCATTTTGATATTCAATTTCTTGTTCATAATTTATGATAAAATTAAGAAAACAATCTCCATCTTTCAGAAAATTGACTTATGCAATTACAATAATATGAGATGTGGGTATTTAATCAAGTGTATATATGAAATAATAATTGTTAAACATTTCATTATGTATATTGTATTAGGGAATGTGAACAAAGGTGGATTTAGAATATGATTTGTATTGTTATATACCTAAAAATAATACACTAAGAGTGCCCCTAAAACGATAAACTAGTGCATAAATTTTGACAAAATTCGTTAGTTTTATCTAAAATCACTCACTTTAACGAACATGGAAGAAAATGGGTCTGACTGATTTTTTTGAAACTTGGTACCTTGATATAGAATTTTACTGCAAATATTTTGGTGCAATAAAATTTCTTACGAACAAAAAATTAAACATTTTACAAGGACATAATTGAAAAAAAATCAGAGAAAAAACTGACATATTTTATAATGTATTTTTAGTAGATAATATTTTTTACTTATCTTATGTATTTTAAAACACTGAATACAATGGTTCAAACTAAAATTTGTGCATATTAATAATTTTCTAACAACTGTGACTGACCAAAAGCGACACGATAAACATTAGTACTATACTACTATAATTATATTGTTATAGTAATTTAATGTCAATTTACAATAATTAGAGCCTTTTATTATTTTAGTATTTTTATATTTTATTGTAATTTGAATTATTTATGGGATATTCATTAGACATAAGATGTAAGGATATATATGAAAATCAATTTTCGTTTTTTTCCTGAGTGTTGTATGCAAGGTTGTATGTAATTAAATAATTTTTAGTTCAACATTTGAGAACTAGGTATATACTATATACTAGTATTTATGGTAGTGAAAAAATATCGATATATTATAATATAATTGAACATTTTTTTTTTTCATAGCCGTTTAAGGTTAAATTATCATGAAACTGGTAATTTTTACCTAAAATATTGATTTTTTCTTAATCAAAACCTATTAAATGATTGATTCTTATTCCGGTAGTCAAAATATTTTTCTCGTGTTTTTAAACAGTAAAATTTACATAAATGTTGACTCTATGAATAATTTTTTACAAGCGTTTAAAATTAAAATTATGACGGATAATCCGATTATTGGCACATTTATTTTCCTTATTATCACGTAATATAATACTATAAAAAATTGGATATTGACATTTTACACAAATAGTAAAATGGACATGGATAATTTTTTATTAAATAATAGTGTTAGCCAATTACTCCACATTTAAGAAAAATTATCTTGTTTATTCCACTGTTTTATCATAGATTAAAATATATACCAAATTGATTTTTATATTTTATTGTAATTTGAAATTATTTATGGAGTACCTATTCATTAGGCGAATGAGTGAGAATATATGAAAATCAATTTTTTGTTTTTCGTAAAAGTTGTACGTAATAAAATAATTCTTTAAAACTGATAATTATTATTGTGCATTAGTTGAAACTCCGCTCAGAATTGTTTTATTGAGGAAATGATTTATCGTTTCTTTAAAACTCAATATACCCGTTAAGAGTATATCATCCGAGGTGCGAAGTACACACTTTTTAAAATTATATTTACCAGCAATTAATTATAATTATTTAAATAAAGTTATGTAGAAACATAATATATGAACATTTAGCTTAATTTTCTATGAATCAAATCTAAAAGTTCAAAAGTAATGTATACACTATTTAGGTCCCTACCGAAATCTAAGAATTCAACACTAATTTGATAGTTTAGGTATTATTTATAATGTGTATAACCAATATAACTTTTGACTATGAATTGATAGTACTTTTTATTTTTAGAATTATATCTTTAGATTACTATTCAATACTTAAAATAATTAATACATTGAAAATGTTCAAGAACTGCAGAAATCACTTTCATAATGCCATCTTTGATCTTATAATTCTTATATACATAACTAATACCTTTTAGTCACTAGTCACAGCTTAAATGAAATGAATTGCATGTATGTTAAAAACATTTTTAGAAATAGTAAATGCAATGCACCGCATTAGTTAAAACAATAAGAGCATATATTTTTGGTAATGGTAAATATATGAGTAAATCGCTGACATTTTTACAGGTCATTCAGTAATTTAGTAACTTACATGCCATTCCCAATATTAAATTGAAGACAATATACAACTATAGTTTGTAGAATTGAAATATTTCTTTATATAGAACTAAGTGGATTTGACCGTAAAAAAAAATTGCCTAATATTCTACTAGTGATTTTCTTAATTCTTATATAAAATAGTCATGGTACCTATAATATAATTGTTTACATCATGCTTATACCTAAATGTCCTAAATAAAAGAAGACGTGTACATACTACATGGTGAATTTTAACACGACAAAATTTTGTCATTATATTTAATAATCCCGCTCATAGATAAGTACATAGATAAGTAAACCCGCTGTAACAACAGACTGTCAATGATCAGCAGATTTGGAGGTTATGTAAATAATTAATTTATCTATGACATAATAGATGTTGTAAACGTAATTTGCTATTGCATTGTTAACTGATAAATTTCATAAAACGGAAGAAACGACTTTTAAAAAAAAAGACTTTGTTTACACCATTATTAATTTATGTAATATGTTTGATATCGGAAGTCGGAAGTTCAACAAATCTTCTTAAGATTTTTAATAATTAATTTTTAAATGTGCCATGCTTAATGACTAAAATAAAATACGAGTTAAGATATGACAATTAAGTGTATCTAAGTAATGCATTTTATAAGTTTATGATACATAATTGAGGTAAATATATTATAATATACATTTTAATATTCAGTGTGTGATTTCGTTATATATACCTAAGTTTTTAACATAATATTGGTAATTGCATTTTAGTATTAGTGTAAATTATATTCTGGTGGTATAATTTACCTACTCAAAATGTCTGAGAAAAAAGCCAAAAATAATGTGGATTGGAAGAAACGAGTTAAAGCCGAGTATTTTAGATTATTGCAGGCTAAAAAAACTAAGAAAGATGAAGACAATGTGTTAGCTTGTATGAACAATCGAAAAATACTTAATGGTAGGTATATTTACTATAATATTTGTTATATTTTATCTTATGTTTCTCATGTTTTTGTTTAGAAAAAAAAGCCGAAGAACTTAAACGATTGCAATCTAGAAAAGCGGTCTGGGAATGCCGTCCATATGTAGAAACAGTATCAAGATCTAAACGATCAGAAGTATCTAAAGTCGATGGCATTGGTGAAGATGTTATGAGTGTACCCATTAAAATGATTAATGCTGTAGCTCCCATACCTACTATGTATATTTGGGCTCCTATTCAGTCAAATTTCATGGTAACATTAATTTTAAACCTATTTTGCAATAAAATTTGAGTATTTATTTTTCATTGTATTTTAGGTTGACGATGAAACTGTATTACACAATATTCCTTATATGGGGGATGAAGTACTTGACCAAGATGGTTCTTTTATTGAAGAACTATTGAAAAACTATGATAATAAAGTTCACGATGATGATGCTGCAAACTTCCTAGATGACCAAGTGTTTGTAGATCTAGTTCATGCTCTCATACCATTTCAGGTAAAGTTAAAAAAAAAAAAAAAATAATAATAATTTAATTTACAAATATGAAAGATGGTGTTCATTAATACATTTGTATTCAGCAAGAAGAAGATAAAGAACAAGGTTTATTGACTCCAAAAATGATGCAAAAAAGTGGAAAAAGTGATCAGCCGTTTCCAAGTATGGCTATATTTGAAGCTATGTCAGCTGCATTTCCTGATAAAGGATCTCCAGAAGAATTTAAAGAAAAGTAAGTAGTGTATCGGATTTTAAGTGCCTCTGAGATCAGTTAACTTTGCTTTTGGGGCAAATCATCGTCAAAGTACATCCAATCATTAAAATGTATACTTTGGTAGTTTAGTTGCCTCTTATCTCCGAAGTCTATTGTTTCACCGTTGCCCTATGCTAATCCAGTTGGTGTTGTGGTTTTTGGGTTTAGACTGAATGGTTTTCAGATGGTTGTATGTGTATAATGAACCTCTCTTATGTTCAGATATTGCCATAACTAAGTTAAGGAATGTGAACAGAAAACTGAGAACTCAAACCCATCCTAATGGTGGAATCTCTTTAGTTTTTCACACACATCATTGATGTGTGATAAGTATTAGTTTTCTTCTTGTTGCATTTGCATAATGAAACCTTTTAATGTTGTGTGCTACTGTATCATTCTTTTGAAACTGGTCTTCTTTGATACCGCCATACTAATTTCAGCTGAAGTTTGTTAAACAATAGTTTTTATTATGTTAATTGGACAAGTTTGTTTTATTAAAATCACCTAAGATAGAGAAAGACTACTGCAGCGTTGACTAGGTTACAAAAAATGTGGTCCGACGTGTTTAACGTTACCTCTATTAAAAATTTTTTTCACGTTTTAAAATTTTCTTGCACTAAAATATTTCTCATATTATTCTCTATTTATACTTAAATTTTTATAAAGTTTGAATTAAAAAAAGTCTGTTTCCAAAAATAAGAAGTTTCTGGTCAAAACAAGTATTTCCATAAGTAAAGGATTGACAAAAAAAAAAAAGAAAAAGTTCAGAATCTAAAAGTGAAAAATTATGTTCCCCCGAGAAAATTGAACTTGGGACATTGTTCACCAAGGATCATACTTGTATCGAACACATCACCATACCCAACATAATGTAAATGGAGCTACATAATAACTATATAACCATAACTCAAAAACTAATAATCTCTGCAAATTTTCGTTTATGCTATAGTCTTTAGCATAAAAAATTATGTAATGGGAAAAATAATTTTTAAGGTGGGTGATAGACTAGATTTTAGTCATTATTTTTATAAAAGCGAGATTTTCTTTATGTACTACCTATGAGTTTTCTGCATATAGATTTAGAACCGCTGAGCTATTCCATACAATATTTATAATATTTATATAATTTATTTCAACAGATATATAGGATTAACTTCTTGCGCTAATCCTAATGTACAGCCATCTCAGTGCACTCCTAATATCGATGGATCAAAGGCTGAGTCAGTTCCAAAAGAACAAACTATACATTCATTTTTGAATTTATTTTGTAGGAGATGTTATAAATATGATTGCTTTTTACACAGTATGTATGCATTTATATATAATAGATTTATATTTTATTTTATTATATTTTAAATTTTATATTGTATGATTTTGTAGAACTTAAAGAGCATGATTCAGGTACAAATTTACCTACAGGCTTAAAAGGACCTTTATTAAAACCATTTTCAACACACTGTAGTCAAGATTGTTTTATGTTACTTGTAAGAAATTAGTTTAACATATAAATATGAAGTGTATAAAAATATTTATTTTACTTCTTTAGGATGGAATGAAAGAAAAATTAGCAGCCATTGCTGAAATCAAAGCAGAAAAACAAAAACAAGCTGTTAGAGATCAGGAAACTAATAGAGAAGTACACAGATCAGGGTCTAATACAATATCTAATATTATTAAAGAACTATCCCCTCAAAATGAAAATAGTGACAAACCATCAGGTTCAACTAAATTGTCAAAAAAAGATAGTTCAGACTGGGGTAATGATGCTAGTTCTGAAGATAGCAGAGATAGTAGCAAAGGTATCAACAAATAAAAATGTTCATTATTTTTGAGATTTCTAATTTTTTTTTTTTTTTATAAAGATGGCGAATTAGATATGGAAGATCCATTATCAACTAAAACTACATTCTCTTTACTACCACGTTTGAGTACTGAAGAGAAACAAGTGTGGACTGGATCGGACCAATCGATCTTTCGTGCATTACGTCGCACATTTTTTAATAATTACTGTGCCATTGCTCAGATGATGTTAACAAAAACTTGTCAGCAGGTTTATGAATTTGCACAGAACGAAAATGATGTTGTGACTGTTGAAGAAGCTATTAGTGAATTGACTCCTCCCAGAAAAAAGAAAAAGAAGTTACGTCTATGGCAAACTCATTGTCGTAAAGTACAACTGAAAAGAGATTCTGTTTCAAATCACTTGTATAATTATACTCCATGTTCTCATCCACCTAATCAGGGATGTGACGCGTCATGTCCATGTGTAATGGCACAAAATTTCTGTGAAAAATTTTGTAAATGCAGCTCTGATTGTATGTTTTTTAAAAGTTATTCTCTTATTTATTCTATTTACTATTTAAATGTTTAAATTATTGTATTCTAGGTCAAAATCGATTTCCTGGTTGTCGTTGTCGTGCTCAGTGCAATACTAAACAATGTCCTTGTTATTTAGCTGTCCGTGAATGTGATCCAGATTTATGTTTAACTTGTGGTGCAGACCAGTTTAATATTGAACATATTACATGCAAAAATGTCAGTGTTCAAAGAGGCCTTCGTAAGTATACTGCAATAGAATTAAAATTTACATGTACTTAATTAACAAATTATCATGTTATATTCTAGGTAAACATTTGTTGATGGCACCATCAGATGTTGCTGGTTGGGGTATATTTTTAAAAGATTCAGCTCAAAAAAATGAATTTATATCAGAATATTGTGGTGAAATTATTACTCAAGACGAAGCTGATCGACGAGGAAAAGTATATGATAAATACATGTGTAGCTTTTTATTTAATTTAAATCATGGTAAGCATTAAAAGTGTTTAAGTAATTTCTTTGAAAATTTTATTTTTAATCTGAAATGAATGATTACTATTTTTCCTTAGTGTTAATTATTATGAATTTTATTACTATAATTTTTTTTTTTTTTCAAGATTTTGTTGTTGATGCTACAAGAAAAGGCAATAAGATAAGATTTGCCAATCATTCTATAAATCCAAATTGTTATGCCAAAGTTATGATGGTTAATGGTGATCATCGTATTGGTATATTTGCGAAACGCCCTATACAACCTGGTGAAGAACTGTTTTTCGACTACAGGTTACTAATTAATTATTTTTACAAAATGTATTATTTGATTTCATTGTTGTTATTATGATTTTAGATATGGACCAACCGAGCAACTCAAATTTGTTGGAATTGAAAGAGAAATGGAATTTTTACCCTAAGATTTTGTAAAAACAAAATTGTCTATATTTATTCATTTCAGTTTAATGTTTGAATCAGTGTAACATCACCATCTCATATGTATCTTACATGTTTATCATAGAACACACTAATTATTGTATGATATGAGCTAACTGAAATAGTTAGAATTTATTATATAATATAATGTAAAAAGGGATTATTGTCTTGACACATGGAATATTTGGTTCACAGTGTGTATAATTTTATTATTACACTGCTTAACAGAAATCAAATTTGGTATTTTAAAAAAAGAAAATGTAATCCATATCTAGGAATTTGAGTGAATTTTTAATTTTTGTAGTTTTAATTATAATGTACTAGTTAATTAAATATTAATATCAACTTCGTATTATTACTTATTTATTTTGCGGAAAATTAATATTTTTAAAACCAATTTCACTGTAATTAATGCAAGTTTGGTTATCATTACACATTTTTAATAAATATAGGTGCATAATCAATGTTATTAGTTAGATTTTATAGCTTTGATGATAATTTTTTTCTTTTTTTTTTCTACATATTATGTATTGATTGTTGTTTTTAATAGAATAGAATTAACAAATAATAATCCTTATCTGAAATGAAGATTTTAAACTTTATAATTTCAAGTCAAAGATGATCTGTTTTTTGATGTATTAATTATTAAGTTACAAGTCAATGTCAAGTGTAATTTTTATTAAATCATTGTTTTATTATTATGCCATGCAACTTTATCTTACTACTTTTATTGTTTCAAATATACAATTTTTTCAGTTTTGTATGTTTGTAAAGCCACTATGTTAATTGTTTATGTGTGTTTCTGTATTACGACTCTTAATACAATATAAAAATTGATTTTAATTTGTTGATAGTACAATTTTATTATCAATTATTACTTTTGTATTTGATAAACATAAAACATAATCCTCTATGAAACTGGTCAGCTCGATCTTCTCAACATTATAATATTATGTCAGTTAGATCATTGTTAGATTTTCAAGTTAATGTCAAAAATCAAAAATTTTATTACATAAAAACTAACAACAAATGAGATATTTTCAAAATGCTGTACTTAATTTAAAATTTATCTAATATTTTTGCAATTTTTATGAGATATTTTCGTGACAATTTTTAGTAGTTGGTTAAAGTTTCAAGTCCCTAGCTGCATTATTTTAGAAGTTATGTTAAAAGTAATTTTCAATTTCACGGAAATTCCGGCAATAGCATGTTTTTCAGTTTTTGTCAGATTTTCCGTGTTTTTGATAAAAGTATTGAGAAATTTGAAAAATGACTTCTTTAAAGTACTGTCTGGGTTTCATATTGTTAAGATTAGGTTAGGTTAGGTTATTACGTCGATAGTTGTGAAGTGTCAACTTTATTAGCGATATTAAACAATATTTAATGATTAAACATCAGGCAACAATAAATTGTTACAAAACAATATTGAATTCCTCACTCAATGGGCTCTAGGTTAATGATTTAGTACTAAATAACAAAAATAGCTTATTGTCACCTAATTGTCATTACTCGTTTGCTGTTCCTCGAGATAAAAAATTCATTAAAAAATTGATATTATAAAATGTGTAAGTATGTATAAAATTATAAATTTAAATAATTTATCTTTATTTTTATTTCTCCGCACTTCCTACTTCGGCAGTAAAACATAGTACTTGGCATAGTCAACAATATTTTTTAATTTTATTATTATCATTTAGAATAACTCTTAGAATTGCAAGATTATATTAAATTATTATAACATTTTTAGTCTGCAGACACAAAATAAATAAATAATATTGCTATTTCATAGAAAAAAAGAATTTTTAGAAATGATAGGTTCGGATGAGTAATGAGTAGTGATGTAAGTGGGAAATTTCTAAGTAAAACAATTTGAATAATAGTTTTTGTTTATGTAAATGTTGTTTTAATAAGACATAATATGAGAATAAGAGAACATAAGTATATAGTTATTTTGTATAAATATAATATGTAAATTGTAAAGTAATAAGCGTTTTCATTAATCCTATGATTTGTTAAAAATAATATTTATATGAATAACTATGTTATATTGAGTATTATTTTATACACATTTCAGAAATTTCTGGAAATTTCTCAAAAATTTTGGAAATTTAACATCTCTAGTAATGAGTAATCCAAAATCCAAATCAAAAGTATTATCTTTTACATTAAGACTCCAAGGGGCCCCCTGAAAATTTTCCAAAAGTGGGGCCTGGGGCAAAATGGTCCAGTTGCCTTTGAACGGCTCTGGGTGTGCTTTGGTCTCCTTATCTCTGTCTTCATGATTCGAAGCATTGAAAAAAATATGAATACTGGATCCTGTAAGGGCGTACTTTATTTAGGTAATCGAAGGTTTTTTGGTGTTCGAAAAACGGCAGGCCATAACGGCTATTGTTCACTGCCATTTCCACCCATCGTGCGGCAATAATATTCACTACCCTTATTCTTTACACATGCAAATAATAAATATTTGCAATATTTTATGTTATTATTATTAAAATATTATTCCAAATTCCAATCAAACAAAATATAATTTTGTATAAATATTTATTTTTATTTCATATCTTTAAATATTTTTGAATGTCGATTACTATAAAATATTGAAATAAGATTTATTATTATCTAATTATGTGTCGAATAAATAATAAATGTAATTATTATTTGTTAAATTTTTATATTTACTTCTTTTTATAAGTATAGCTAAATTAAAATAGTTTTCTTTAAAATCTTAAAAGAATCATTATGTTTAATGTGCAGTGAAGGCATATTACACATTATATATTATATGTATACATTTTTGGACCTTTTTTAGGCAGGTAGGTATATAAGAAAATTGTGTCAGTTTTCTATACTTAAATCGTTTTGGTTATTGTATACAATTTTGCATTTTATAATATTATTTATTACAGAAAATGTTTTTATTTTATTCCTTAAATCATTCAAGTGTTATTTTAAAATAAAAATCTTTATTATAAAACATATTAGTTTATTTTATTTAAGTAAGTTTTATTAACTCATTATTCAGCTATTTATTCCCCAATATATAGTATTTTAATAACTTTAAACACATTTAAGTTATACTTCTAAATTATTGATTTTTAGATTCTGAACAAAGTGAAGAAGCTAGTGTTTTTACAATGATGTTTATTTATTTATTTATTTTTTTCTTTTTTTTTTTTTCTGTTAACACTTTTTCGTATAGAAATACTTGTCCAAAAGTTTCGATCAATAACTTTTTGAAACCGGATTCGCCTCTAGATTGTACTTTAGAGAGGTCATTTT
>JAIPRM010002880.1:0-28379 GCA_025469315.1 Stegophylla sp. TES_Ste_2020
TTTGTTCAGAATCGTTTTACTGAAGAAATGATTTATCGTTTCTTTAAAATATAATACGCCCGTCAAGAGAATACCACCTGTCGTGCGAAGTACACCCATCGTGCGAAGTATGTCCGCTTTTTTCTTTCTGCTCTCAATTTTTTATCCGAACTTTATGAAAATTTAAACATAGATAAACAATAGTATGATAAACATTTTAGCGTGAGAAAATTTTAAAAATGTGAAAAAAATTAGACATTTTTCTTACAACTTTTTTTCTCAATAAATTTTTCCCTTTTTTTATTTTTTAGATAAAAATAAAGTAAAGTAGTGTAGAATAAAGTAGAGTAAATTATAGCAATGATAAGTAAAGTAAAGGAAAGTGAAGATAAGTGAATTATACACAAGAAAGCAAGTCATACTTCACACCACGGGTATTCTTCACTTTTTTTGTCAGATACTTTTGGTGGGTGTATTGAAAATTGTCACTATTATTGTTCTTTATAATATTTACTTCCTTCGTTCAGAAGCGTATTATTGAAGAAATGATATATCGTAACTTTAAAATTCTACAAACACACACCAAGAGTGTCTGATTCGAGGAATGAAGAATACCCGTGGTGTGAAGTATGTTCGGTTTTCTTTTGTTTGATTTTTGACAAAGTTTTGCTAGATAACATGGTGCACCCGTGTTACGCATCATGCCTCGGTGTGTAATTAAATGATTATTAATAAGACAATATCGCATAATCTCTCTATATGTAACAGCTACGATGTAGAAATACTCTATATAGTATATGCATGTACAAATCATGAGGAGCAGAAAAAAGCAAGTAGATATAAGCAAACGAAAAATGGGAAGTATTTCGCACCTTGGGGTGTTCTTCGCTCCTCGGGTGAGATACTTTTGGCAGATGTATTGTATTTTAAAGAAAAGATAAATAATTTAAGCTTCAATTGATATACGATAATAATAATTATTGTCGATTAGGTTATATTTAATAACGATGGGTAGGTACTCAATAATTTTGTGTGTGTGTGTGTGTGTGTGTGTTTGTGTGCGTATCAGGTAGTACATGTTTTTATAAAAATAAAAAAGCTATAAAAACCTATTTTTATAAATTCATAATCCATCAACCTTCCTGTTAATTATGTTATTATGGAAATATTTGGATTTTGAGCAGTTCATTGATTTCACAATTTTTTTCAATAATACATTTCAATTAAATCCATAATTTTTTTTCAATTTTTCCATACTTGTTCAATACCATTATTTAATAACAAAGTAATCCATGTCCATTTTAGATTCTGAACGAAGTGAAGAAGCTAGTGTTTTTACAATGATCTTTATTTTTATCGTTTTTTTTTTTTTGTCAATTTAGTCTAGTCTAGGCATACGCTTAGAAACAGTATTGAAAATTTTGAAAAATGATCTCCCAAAGTCCCAAATGTACCAACTAGACTATATTTCCAATTTATAGAGTTACTGATCGAAAATTTTGGACTAGTATTTCTACCCAAACTCATGATTATGTTCATACGAAAAAAAACACACAAGTTTGTAAAACCAATACATTCTACGCTCCACTCGGAATCTAAAAGTAAATTGATAAAAAAAAAATCAAAGAGACGTACCCCAATATAATTCCAGAACATGACTCTCTTTTCACATTAAAACTCACAGAACGAATTATGGTCAAAATAATCCAATAGAGAGAATCTTTACGTAAGGAAATGAATCCGGTTTGCACTTTTTCCATACCTAAAAAATTAAGCATGCACAAATTGTTAAACTTGTTATTCAATATGTAAAAATTATGTTTAAGTTTAAAAATTAGTAAGCATTGCAATTAGTATCTATCTATTAGCATATATTTAACTTTATGTCATGTTATTACTTATTTGTAAATTTACCTATTTTACATTGTAATATGTATTTATATCATACTGTACTTACGGTGTTTATATTAATAAATAAAATAGACAGTAGTAAACAGTTGATTGAAAATAATTTTAGTTAAGTATATTGATATTTACCTTTTCGATGTTAAATTATAAAGAACTCGTTATTTATAAAATTATTGTGAGAGATTTAAAATATGCGACAATCCAATGTTTCGTGTGACTTGAATCAACAAAGGTGGTTGATAAACATCGAGTTACGGTTACGCTTTGTGCTACGTATAAAATAACATATGTTTAGTGTTGTGTAAGCGTATTGGAACTATCAAATTATTTCATTTTTTAAAAAATTCAAAAAATAAAAGTTACGTATAAGTGCTGTTTGCATTTATATATTTTTGAATTTAAGGAAAATTAACATATTTTTTTCTTTCCTTTTCAAGAGAATTTTTTAAAGCATTTTTTTTTTATATGAAGGAATTTTTTAGTGCATTAAATAGTATTTTATCAAGACATATTTTTCTTTTTTTTTAGGTTTTTTAATGCATTAAAATCCGAACCCTAATAACAATACTATTCCCGATTTAATAATATACAGTCCAGATTGACGCGCACACGCAGAGATTCGATATGAGTTTCACGCCTATCCGAGTTAGTAGAAAATGGTATAGAACGTCTGAATGTTGTACGATGCGCTAGCGAAAGCGATCACGTGAGGACGACGGTGGCTACTTCTTAGGTGGTAAAAAAAAAAAAATTAATAATATAATAGTAATAATAATAATGGAAATAATAACAACTGAATCGAAATGACCCACGAGTGCGGGATCAATGTGCTATTGCAGTAGCACATATACATTAGTACATTAGTATTTTTCTCGTTGTCGACCAAAGCGTTCGCATAGATAAAATAATAATAGTATAAAATCGAATTTGTACGAAACGAAAAGCAAGCGGTAAATATTCTATGAATTCATTAGCTTCGGTCAAAACTGCCTTCCCCTCCGCCGTCGATGATACCAGAATGAATATCCGGCACGTCGTTCACAACAGTCTTCACCTTCACAGCACACACACAACAGCAAAATTGGTAATTATTTCGTTACGCATAAGTAAGTAGGTAAATTTTACATAGCAGTTTTTATGCTTGTATATATACGCAGTTTTGAACCGATGACCCATGTGAACAATTCGATAAGATTCGCCTGTCCAACCGACCGTTGTTGATTATAAATTAATTATATTTCATTCGGACGATCGGGATAGTGTTTGAATTTCTAAATAAAGCGACTAAATAACAGCTGTAAATGTGAACATGAGAACAGAGAAGTTGCTTGTAATATTATAATAAATGTCAAATGCGAATCTGGAAAAATTATAATTAAAAATGTCGAAATCAGAAATCATCATACTAGTCTTCACGTGTCGTCGTTACAATTAAGTGTGAGAAACTATGAGATAATTTTACTAAAGTTAAATGTTTTGCATATTTTATAAATCATCATATAGTAACATTAGTAATTACTATAACAATAAAAGATGTTTGATGTTAAAATACGTGTTATACATAGTATAGAAATCTAGGAAGTTTACCCCCTGTGACATCCCCCCTCCCGCGTAAATTTGTTTGCGGCGACTAACCTAACCTAACCTAACCTAACCTCCCTACATGATTAGGATATTTCCACCCATGTATAGGGTCAGGTTAAGTCATTATTGACATTAGGACATAGAATGTTATGTATTTGAATGGTATTAAATTCCACTACCCTCCGTAATTATGTTCGCTTCGCTCACTTCGCTAAGTATTGCACTCCACATTCAAAACAAAAATCACCCTTGATTTTTTTTCACAAAAAAAAACTATCTCAGAAGCAATAGATTTTAAGGAATATGTATTTTCAAAAAAACTTTTCTAAAAATTTGGAAACTCTTAATTTCTATTAAAAAATTATAATATAATATAATATAATATAATACTTGTCTGTTTTAAGGTAATTACAACTTGTTTGCAAACATTTACCTTTTTTAAAACTCGTTTGTATACAAAAGCACTAATCTTTTATATCAACCCTCAACTTTCTGTGCAAAGTGGGGACATTTCGGTTTTGATAATCGGTAATTGTCAATAATCTTTTGAGTAACCAAAAACTTAAAATTTTGTACATCACCACGTTATTCCGATATAAACTGTAATATTTATATTTAATTAAAACCTATACTTTTTAATATGATATTGTGATATTGCCTATCACTTGTTACTACTTGTGACTAGAAGGTACGAATGTACGATACGCAAACGACCTACCAATTTTAGATTCAGTACAGAGTCAAGAAGTTTATAAATTTACAATAATGTTTATTATTATTATTATTATTTTCCGGTCTGTGAACACTTTTGTGTATAAAAATAAATCTCCGATCAGCCATTTTTTGAATCTGAATTCTGCTCTAAATGGTACTTTATACTTAGCATTTTTCAAAATTTGCATTATTTCAAATGGTTGATACTTGTTGTTTTAACTTTTAGCCATTGTTTGGTCGGGGCTATTGTGGCCATTTTCTTGGCCATTATAGCCATGGTTACCATAGTAACCATAGTAATCACTGTGGCCATGGTTACATGGTAATAATTGTGGTAACAAAATACTCAAAACACGTTAACATAAAATTTGTATAAATACTGCTCAGAATCGTTTTATAGAAGAAATAATTTGTAGTTTTTTTTTTAATTCAATACACCCACCAAGAATATCCACAAAGAAATTTTTTACCACTTTAAATTCCGGCAATGCCTTAAAACTCAGTTTTATACGGAGTGTAATATTTGCGTTTTCAAATTAACCCGATATTATTATACGATTAAATTATTATTATTATACGATTTGGTTTTACTACCTAGTAAAACAAATCCTGTGGTGAATCAGTTTATAATTTAACGACACATGACAACAGATAGCTCCAGGAAAATATATATCGTGAGAAGATTAATCACTAAGGAATTTATATATATATATATATTTTTTTTTTTTTTAACAGATTTTTTTAAACCATTCCTCGGGTGGGATACTCTTGGTGAGAGTATTGAATTTCAAAGCATCGATAAATCATCTCTAAAATAAAACTATTGTGAACAGAGTTTCAATTTATTACTTATTATTTGTACAGAAAAATTATTTCCAGTTCTTTAGCTATTGTTTAACACTGTTAGTAATTTAATAATAGAATAATACATGTCAATTATAATTATTCATGAATATATTACATTTTGTCATGTTTTTAAATCTATAGCTCTGATATTTAAAATTAGACTTAAATAATTTTTAAATATCAGTTGAACCAACTTTTAAGAAAATCCACTCCCCCCCAAAAAAAAACGTAAAACATGTGAAGAATCTTTTTTGTTTAAAAAATGTCTACCGGATCAAGAGTTAAATGTTTTATTTGGTTATGATTTTTCTTAAATCAGCAGCATTTTACAAAAAAAAAAAAACAATTTTTTAAAAATTCTATCTTTAAAAAATTATAAAGAAAATTAATGATGGTTTTTAAGATTTTTTTCAGGACCATTAGTCATATACACGAATAAGATTGTATTAAATTTCCAGCCCCTAATATTAAAAGAATAGAATTTAATTAGGATAAAACTTACAAAAGAATAGATGCTTCAAAATGTTTTATATTTTACAGAAATTGGTCAAATTTTTTACTGAAAATTTTTCCGTCTAAAATTATTTTATTGTTAATAATTCGTGAAAATTTCACATTTCTATTACTAAGAAATTTGGTTTGAAATTACGATTAAATTACTAAAATCAGATACATGAAAATCTATTTCACGACATATTTTTATTCAATTTCTTGATGGTTTTCATCCGCACCTCGCAAAATCATTAATAATTTCCAAAGAGGTACCTTAAAAAAATACACTTGTATCAGTTTGAATTAAACTAATTACTGAAAGATGATATCTATAGATATTTTAGTTATTCGTTTAAGATATATAATCATTTTAAAAGATCGAATCGTTTTTAATTATTTTAATGTGACTTAAAATTTAGGTTGAGCATCTATACAAGTATACCTAAAATGCAATTTTTACGGAAGTGTAAAATTAAATCGATTATAAGTTATAACCTATTATTATTTTGAAGTAATATATTCATATAATTAAAATATAATAATATTAATAATTAAAATAATTATGACGTTATACTAATTATTATAATTTTAAATATTATTGCATAACCACTGTCGATAGCAAAAAGTATACATTAACGAAAAAAAAAATAGCACTAGAATGTTATTTTTAATACATAGATAATTGCACAAATGTTTTTTTGAAAAAATAATAATGTTTAAATTATGACTTAAAACACAAGTCTACAAAAATAGTTTAAGTATAAGAACAAAAAATGCAATACTATATGAAGGTACTTTAAAATAAAAAAATTCTATGGAAATCTGTATAAAAATTATCAAAAAGTTGACTGAAATAATATAAAATTTTTGAACGTGTTAGTCTATCAAAAAAAAAAAAATATTCACGGGTGTTCGTTGTAAAAATTAATACTTACAATTATATTTTGTTCAAGAAAAAAGCTAATGATATTTCATTCATGTTGCTCATTTGATTTTTATTTCTTCCTTTTTTTTGTGGACACTTTTTCTATTAAAAAGAGTGTTACAATCAATTTTTCCATTAAATTTTTTGACCGTATTGTAATTTAAAAAGATATGATCACTTTTTAAAATTCAGAATTGTTTTCCCAAAACAAGAAAATCTATCACAAAGTTGAATGAAGATTGTTATGCATTTTTAATGACGTTTATTCGATCGAAAATAAATTTTTAAACACATCTCAAATGTCGCTGACCAGACATAAATAAAATTCACTTACTATATAAAGTACCTTTTCTACAGGTGCTAACTAACGCTTCACCACTTCACTGTCGGCCGATCCTACAGGAAAGAATATTATATTAACACACTTAACGTTACGCAGGCGTCAAGATATTCTGATGCGATGTTTTCCAAGCTCAAATCCATTTCATAGATTATGGAATTAAAAATAGAAACTTTTATTTAGAATTTTTTTAACCTTTTTTCAGGTATTTGTTTACATTTTTGTGTTTTAAATGCATTTTTTGTATATTTATTTACAAATGGATAAATTTAACTGTTATTTTTTGTACAATGGGTAAGATGAGTACAATGTAGGATGCCAATAAAGCTAAAAAGGCCTATTTCAAATTGTTTAGGGGCTCGTTCTTAGACCTCAGGGCCCTAAAAAATCTGAAAAACTTCACAAATTACGTACTTTTTTCACCAATACAACAACATACTTAAATTTAGCGAAAATTGTTGGACCCTTTCCACAAAAGTAACTGGAAAGTAAATATATTTTTCATATTTTATATGTGTAACAGTTAGTTGAAAAAAAAGGATAAATGCCGCATATGGATTTCGTTAAATAATAACTTAAAAAAACAAAAAATATTTTTTTTTCTTTTTCTTTTTTTTTTTTGTCATAATTTTAATACAGACATTTACTCGTGCATTATATTATGATATTTTTTTTAAATTTGTTTTTTTGTTTTTTAGAGTATCAAGAACCACACCTTAATCATAATGCATAACACGTCAATGGAACAGGTAAGCCATATTATTAGCCGAACTCGTTAAGTAATTATTGATTTTGTACTCTCGTAATCTATCGTTCGATATGTACCTATGTATATTTAAACTAGCTCAATTACCCAGCTTCGCCCGTGATTTAAATTATTAAAATTATCAGCTATTCGACAGTTCCCAGTTTTAGCATTTCGCTCTCATTAAACACCCTATCTCGGGGGTGGCCAAATTGTGGTTCGCGAGCCGCATGCTGTTCTCGTCATGGTTGTATGCGGCTCGCATTTCGTTTCCTAAAACAACGATTATCTTGTTATATAATATTGCATTTTTTTTTATCGATCA
Organism: Stegophylla sp. TES_Ste_2020; assembly: GCA_025469315.1. Taxonomy (NCBI): domain Eukaryota; kingdom Metazoa; phylum Arthropoda; class Insecta; order Hemiptera; family Aphididae; genus Stegophylla; species Stegophylla sp. TES_Ste_2020. The sequence continues at coordinate 7,859 of JAIPRM010002880.1, forward strand.
CAGTTTTTTAGATTTTAAATTATTACGGCCTAAAGTGTGTGAAAATAAAATTTTAAAAACAAAATATGATTTCTTCGTCGCATGAATTAATGTTTATTATTTTTAAATTAATGTATTTTAGATTCCGAATGAAATGAAGAAGCTAGTGTTTTTACAATGATGTTTATTTTTTTTTCTTTATAAACTTTTTCGTATAGATCTACTTGTCCAAAAGTTTCAATCAGTAACTTTTTGAAATCGGATTTGCCTTTAGTTGGTACATTAGAGAGGTTATTTTTTGAATTTCACAATTCTTCAATTTTTTTTTTTTTTTTAGAAAAAACTACCCAAAATTTGACAAAAATGACTTGGAAACCATCATTTTTTGATCCGAACTTTATGAAAATTTAAACATGGATAGAAAATAATATAAGAAAGATTTTAGCGCAAGAAAAATTTGAAAATGTGAAAAAAAAATTTTGGACATTTTTCTAACATTTTTTTTTCTCATTTATTTTTTATATTATTAATTTTATTTGTTCAGAATCGTTCTATTGAAGAAATGATTTATCGTTTCTTTAAAATTCAATACATCCGTCAAGAGCTTCATACCCAAGATGCGAAGAATACTTGTCGTGCAAAGAACACCCATCGTACGAAGTATGTCCGGCTTTTTTCATATACATACTTTATTTTCGTGATCTGAATTTTTATTGATGTGAGATTGGCTCGAAGTTATCCTTTAAGATGATGTTTAGTTAAATTTGAATGCTATTTAGATTTGATTATTTTCACTGTCCATTAAAATAATTAACAAGAATAATATGTCATTCCAATAATTGATTTTAAATTCTGTACAAAGTTATTTATTTTCGGGTTCTTTAAAATAGGGACATACTGACAAAAATCCACAACAGAGTGGCAGTTTTATTTAAACTTTTCAAAACCACCACATCGTAATAATTCTAACAGTTCAGCTATTCCGTGAAGTACCTTAACTATTGCAATATGATTGATTAAGGACATCCGTTTTGCCAATGACATTAACTAAAAATGGTTTCAAAAGACATTTTTGGTTCTCGACATAATTTTATTTATTCATGCGACTCTTGAGCATATTTAAGAAGTTATTTTTCAAAATTCTTTTAAGTTTTCCCAAAATTTAGGAAAAACTACCAAAATTTAATAAAAATCGCCTCGGAAAACTATCCTTTTTTCAATCCGTAAATGTTAGGCAATTTTTTTCTTATACTTTTTTTTCTCATCAAATTTTTGTCCCCGGTTCTCATAATAGAATTTAACTGACTGAATAAAGAAAAAAATTGTTACACAAACTACAAACAGACTTCATAATTTTTAAATTAAATTGTATTAAATAAACTGAAGCCAAGCCAGAATCACCTTATTGCAAAATAATTTATTGCTTTCTTAAAATACAATTATTCATGAATCAAGATGAATCAAGAATCAAGAACTTCCCGCCTAAGGAGCGAAGAATACCTATGATAAGAATACCTAATGTCCTATTTTTTATATAATATGCTTTTATATTGCCATGGGCAGTGGCGTGCGCAGGGGGGGGGAGATTAGGGGTTATATCCCTCCCCATTGCATTTTTTACCATGTTATTTTTTTGCTATAAAATACGAAACATATAAAATGTAAAAGTACCTGTAAACAAATAGTTGGAAATATTTAGTACATTCATGAAAAATGAGATAGGAAATAACAAATCAATATGAATTATCTTTATGATTGATTATAAGTTTTAAAATGAAATGATAAAATAATTGAAGTAGTCTGTACTATGGTTGTAACTTGTAGATATATTTACAACTGTGGTTATTTTGGGTAAGAACAGTACCTATAAAAAAAATAGTTATAAGTATTTATACGAAATTAAATATTTAATAAAAATTAATAAAAGACATTTATCTATTAAATGCTTCATTGTGTGTAAAAAAAAGCTGTTAAAGTATTTTGTAGTTTAAACCACATTATATTAAGTACCATAAAATGAATAAAATAGTAATTTGTAGTCGGTAAAAATGTAATTTTTAATTGAAAAAAAGCCGGACATACTTCGCACGATGGGTGTTCTTCGCACGACAGGTGGGATTCTCTTGACGGGTGTATTGAATTTTAAAGAAACGATAAATTATTTCTTCAATAAAACGATTCTGAACAAAGGAAGTTAATAATATAAAAAATACATGAAAAAAAAATATTAGAAAAATGTCCAAAATTTTTTTTCACATTTTCAAAATTTTTTTGCGCCAAAATCTTTTTTATAGGATTTTCTATCTACGTTTATATTTTCATAAAATTCTGATCAAAAAATGATGGTTTTCGAATCGTTTTTGTCAAATTTTGGGTAGTTTTTTCCAAAAAAAACATTGAAGAATTGAGAAATTCAAAAAATGACCTCTTTAAAGTACAATCTAGAGGCAAATCGGGTTTCAAAAAGTTATTGATCGATACTTTTGAACAAGTATTTCTATACGAAAAGTTGTATATAGAAAAATAAAAAAATAAAAAATAAACATCATTGTAAAAACACTAGCTTCTTCACTTCGTTCAGAATCTAAAATATTCATAGGATAATGACACGAAAAAGTTTAATAAGATTTATTTTGAGTGAAGCAAGAAAACAATATTTCTGTTCTAATTAAAATTCACTGGGCATATTGGCGTAATTAGGATAAAAAATTTAAGGGGGGAGGAGAACAAAAAAATATGTTTATTTGATTGATTTTGCCTCTTTCTCAATTTAATCCAACTTTTCCAAAATCTAGGTGGTTTTGAATAGTCATGGATTTATTTCTCACTACACTTTCAGATTACATCCCCTCCCATCAGAAATACCTGGGCACGCTACTGGCCATGGGTACCTGTAACTGTTATTTTTCTCGTAATAATAATTTAATTGGTTGTTAATAATCTTTTCGCAAACATTATCTATAACAACCAAATAAACAATATTATTATTATTATATTATGCAGATGCATACTATCGAAATATCAAAGTTTTAACCCCTTTTTCATCCACTTAGGAGTTTAATTTTGAAAAATCCTTTCTAAGTGCGCCTATACGTAGTAATAAATACATTTACTGAAAATTTCAAATAAATAAGTTCGGTAGTTTTGGCTACACGTTAATTTCATAATTAATTTATGTATAAAGATGCCGAACTCCGTTTGTATAATTTTACTGCAATGGTCGTATATCTATGACGCATCTCATGTAAGGTTGATTATTTTTCCCACCACTTTACTTTGTTACTCTTTCTTACAGCTCTAATATTCAGAAGACGCAGTGGCGTATCTGAAGCTTTACCAAGGAGAGGGCGATTTGAAAATTATCCTTAAACATCACATTATCGTTCAGGCTCAGCCCCATATATCCATTTTTAGCTCCTAAAACCAATTCGTAAATTATTCAAATCTTAGCCTAAAATAGTCTTTCACCAGTTTTTTAGTACAACATTTGTTTTTTTTTTTGCCTTTCAAACTTTTGACTATATCCGTTTCTCTGATTGCTTCCCACATTCAGTCTCCTCAAGCCTATTAAATAAACCATATAACCATGTCATATTCATAAAATTGATAATTAATTTTGGTGCGAAAATTCGTACTTTTGACAAAAGTAAAAAAATTTAATAGTTGCGTTAGAAAAATTACCTCGTCAAAATCAGTTTTTAAAAATAAAAAATATTTTTGTTTAAACTAAATAATGACGAGTAAACTACAATTAAATGAATGGCAGCACCTTAAAAATGGTGAAGCGATAAATGTATTATGACACACTGGATAATAAACTAGAACATATTTTTCTAATTAATTTATTTGACTAGGAATGATCATCGGGTTAATAAAATATGTCAGAATTTATAATTGCTCTGTCTTCGATTTTTTTTAACAAAGCATGAAAAATTACTGCCGTACCGTAACAGTTATCAGCTTCTTACAAACACATCACATACCGTGGACAGTGGACACATTATAGATTGTTGTAGAGTGACATACACCACAAGCAACAGGATAAATATAATAGCCGTAAATTTATTGCTTTCTTCCGGACGTTAATATACAATGGAATGTCAAATAATGAAAATTGATGAAACATATGTGTTATATGAGTTATTGAGTGTAAGGAAATCACCAAGTAGCAATTAGTGGGTAGTATAGTACACCGAGTACACTATCGGATATCAAATTAAACCTGAAATTGGTTCAATATACAATGTATACAGTGAATAGAAAGTCATTTATTTTATATATTCCGGTTAAATTTCGATTCAAAAAAAAAAAAAAGATAATAAAGATAAGGGAAAAAATAAAAATAAAAATTATGAGAAAAAAGTGTTAAAAAAAATTTCAAAGCTCTTTACACATTTTTAAAATTTGTTTGAGCTAGAATATTTCTTATATAATTGTCAATTTATGTTTAAATTTTTTTTAAATTTGGATTAAAAAAAAAAAATGGTCTTTTTTTGTCAAATTTTGGTTAGTTTTTCCCAAATTTTGAGAAAACGATTGAGAGTTTCGAAAAATTACCTCTCTAAAGTACCATCTAAAATACTGGTTCTCAACCTTTGTATGTTGGTGACCTTACATATTCACCTAATTTTTCTTGCAACCTTTTTGAAAATAATTTCAATGGGGAGCTACCCGTCTTCCCACACCTACTTAATTTTTTTTAACTACCTCAACTAAAAGAAACGATTATTCTTTGTGTATTAATATTTTAAAACCAACGTCCAAAATGAAATATTATGAGCTTGTTTATCAAATAATTTACAAAAGAAGTTTCATTTATTATTTTTAAAATTATTTCATATTTCATAGTTCAAGATTAAAATATTACATCAACATTGTAAATTTTTAGAGACCTATTCAAAATTATTCGGGACCCAAAATCAGATCGCGACCGCTATTGAAAACCGCTGATCTAGAGGAAAATCTGGTCTCAAAATGTTGCTGGTTGAAACTTTTGAACAAGTGTTTCTATATGAAAACGTATACAAATAAAAAAATCCGGACATACTTCGCACGATGGGTGTACTTCGCACGATGGGTGGTATTCTCTTGACGGGCGTATTAAATTTTAAAGAAACGATAAATTATTTCTTCAATAAAACGATTCTGAACAAAGGAAGTTAATAATATTAGAAAAAAAAAATGTTCGAAAAATTTCCAAAATTTTTTTTCACATTTTCAAAATTTTTTTGCGCCAAAATCTTTTTTATAGGATTTTCTATCTACGTTTAAATTTTCATAAAATTCTGATCAAAAAATGATGGTTTTCGAATCATTTTTGTCAAATTTTAGGTAGTTTTTTCCAAAAAAAACATTGAAGAATTGAGAAATTCAAAAAATAACCTCTTTAAAGTACAATCTAGAGGCAAATCGGGTTTCAAAAAGTTATTGATCGATACTTTTGAACAAGTATTTCTATACGAAATGTTGTACACAGAAAAAAAAAATAAAAATAAACATCATTGTAAAAACACTAGCTTCATCACTTCGCTCAGAATCTAAAATTAAAAAAATAAACACCATTTTAAAAACACTAGCTTCTTCGGTTCACCCAGAATCTAAAAACCGGACATACCTCTCACCATGGATGTTTTTCGCACTTCGAATAGGGGTTGTGTTAATGTTCGGTGTATTAAATTATAAAGAAACGATAAATCATTTTCATTAAATAAAACGATTCAGAACAGAGCTTTCGTTACGGCGAAGTTACGCTCAAGTTAAAATAAGCATAATTAAAAAATAAACATTTATTAACTGTTGTCACCATATTCGACATAATTAATAAAATTAATTAATTGGTTGCTATCGAATTTTCTATACCAACTAAATAAACAATCGAAACGAAATGAAATAACGTAGTCATAACAATGTAAACTTTTTGAAAATATGTGAATTTCAAAAAATTACCACTTTAAAGTACGAATTATGATTCAAAAAGTTACAGATTGTAACTTTTGGACGAAAAAGTGTCCACAGAAGGGAGGAAAACATCATTACAAAATTATAAGCTTCTTCTTTTCGATCAAAATTTTAAAAAGTTTCAACTCTGATTCCGGTTTTTAAACAGTTAAGAATTTCGTTTCCTGTTCTCTAAATGTTAAAAAATGTGATTTCAGCTAAAACAGTATAAATTAAATTCGATTATATAAAAAATTTTGATAGTTTAATTTTAATTCACATACAACGGCGTATAATACGCATGTGTGTATACGAAGAATATTATTCGATATGACAGCTAAAAATATATAAAGAATTAATTATACTTAGACTCGGTAATTTATCAATAAAAACGAGATCGCATTATATACCCACATCTATAAACAGGAAACGTGATAGAATAACACCAAAATAATATTATACTTAATGTTTTTTGGCTTATCATCACTTTTATAACATGGATATTTTAATATCATACTAGCAATTAAAAACACTTCTTTCGTCATCGTAAAGATAAAGTATGTAATATAATATTGTATTATGTGCGTTGATTCCGAGGAGTAATGTAGCATGATAGTAAAATTATTAAAAGAAGGAACGGATATAATATTATCTTGGTTATTTATACGGTGTTTTAATTACTGTTCATATTATAACTATCAAGTTTACTTCTGACCTCTGACTTAAGACCAAAAATATAATAATGACTCTGCGGAAAAATAATTATTAAATAATAAATTCGGTCTATGATCGACTATGAATAAAATTATTTCATATAGTTTTAAAATTTTCAAACACTTCGTAACAAAATACTAAATCATATTTTGTCTAGAATTAGAGACTGCATAAAACCCCAAAAAATATTGTCAAAATTCATTAAAAACACAAATGTCGCTAAAATTTATATTCTATAATGTCAGTATCACTTCTTTTCACGTGGTCAGTTTTATGTCGGGTACCTATACCAATTAGGATATTAGGTATATTCTTAGATAATAAAATACAGTTGCTGTAAAATGAGACCTCTTAAAAGGACAAATAGGACATAATCCATATGTTTCGGCATGGAACTGTTTCAACTTTAAGTACCTATTTGTCTGCAAGGCTGCCCTGTATTTATTAGGCCATGATTCAATGACTTATATGAACTTCTTTATACTCGAAATTAGTACTTATATGATCAATGTAGTTCTTACCAAAAAGGAACTACCATTTAAGAAAAACTATTTGATATTAACCAGTAGTGCTGGGATTTTGATGCAATGACATTTTCTTTCTGGTGTTAGCAGAAAAAGTGTTTCAGGTGATACTAATTATTTTAATGTAGTTTTTATGTTGAATATTCAGACAAATTTAACTTTAAACGCATTTTTGTTGTTTTTAGCGAATTATTTTGAACATTTTGAGCATTAAGCATTTTGATCATGCGTCTGATCGCTCAAAATAATAATACAGATGTTTATTTTCCTGACAATGATAATCGTTCTTATTTAGAAATATAAAACAGCATATCATTATACCGTACAAAAGAAGTTTTAAAATGAATTTGGTAAATTTTAATAAAATAAAATAAAACGTTAATATTAAATAAATACCTATTTTATTATTATAATGTTCGAAAAAGAACATGGATATTCTTCGCTCCTCGAGTCGAATACTCTTGTAGCTGCATAGTATTTTAAAGAATCATTTCTTCAATAAGACGTTTTTGAGCGAAGCTTGAAGCTTCAGTTTATTTGGTTTGTTATGTATGGACAAAAAAAATTATTCCTACTCGGCTAGTTTTATATTTCACAATTAACTAAGAAGAGTAAAAATACATTTTTGATAAGAAAAAAAGTTAGGAAAAAATTTCCAATTTCTTTTTTTCATATTTTCAAAATATTTTTGCACTAAACCATTTCTTATATTATTATCTATCTATATTTCAATATTTATAAAGTTTTGATCAAAAATAAATAAATAAAATAGTTTTCGAGTCTTTTTTTGTCAAATTTCGTGTAGTTTTTCCTAAATTTTAAGAAAACTATTGAGAATTTCAAAAAATTACCTCTTAAAAGTACCGTCTATAGGTAAATTTTGATTTAAAAAGTTGCTGTATGAAACTTTTGGACAACATTTTCTATACGAAAACGTGTTCAAATAAAAAAAAAAAAAAGAATGAAAAATAAACATTATTGTAAAAATAATAGCTTCTACGCTGCACTCAGACTCTAAAATTGAATTAATATATTTAGTAACATGATTTTTTACAACAATAGTTTTAACTTTTAGTAAAAACTAAAGAACTTCTCAATAATTATCGATTATCAAACCGAAATGTCCAAATATTACACTGCATGTCGAAAGACGTATATAGATTTGGCGGAGTGAAGCGACGGTTCAAAGGGGCGTAGCGACGAATGCCAAAACATGCACAGAAATTGTTAAAGATTAATTTGATATTGAAGCGTTGTGCGTCGTGGACTGTGGACAAATAGTAAAGGTTTCTACATAATAATATGCAGTAGTTGCATCGTTTTAACTAGGGAAAATACGAAATCACGTTAAAAAAAAAAACGTGCGAAATCGTATATTTTCTAACATGGCAAAGTCGCTATAAAACACAATAGGAAATTAAGTCAAAAAATGTTAAAAAAAACAGGTAAAATCTAAACAAGTATGTATAAGAAAGCCGGACATACTTCGCACTAAGATTATTCTTCTCTCCTTGAGCCAGATACTTTTAGTAGGTGTATAGAATTTTAAAGAAACGATAAATCATTTCTTTAATAATACGACTCTGAACAAAGGAAGCTAATATAAAGAACAATAAAATTCATAATTTTCAACATATCCACCAAAAGTATTTGAACAGAGGAGCGAAAAATACCTGTAGTACAAAGTATGTCCGGTTTTTTTGTCTATACTTTACTTATCTTTGCTTTATTTTACTTTTATTTACTTTACTTTGCCTTTTTTTAATCTATTAAAGAAAAGAAAACAATTATAATACGCAAAAAATGTTAGGAAATATATTACAATTTTTTTCACATTTTCAAAATTTTCTCGCGTCAAAATGTATTTCATATTATTATTGTCTACCAATGTTTAAATTTTCATAAATGTTTAGAAAACAAAAAATGATGGTTTCTGTGTCTTTGTTGTCAAATTTTGGGTAGTTTTTCCCCTCAAAAAATTGATAAATTGATAAATTCAAAAAATTACCTCTGTAAAGTATTAACTAGAGCTGAATCCGGTTTCAATAAGTCCGGTATTTGGGCTGCATTCAAAAAAAAAAAACTTGTATAACCGATTTATCAAATCTAGTGAGCTTTACTAAACCTCCTTCCTGGTGACCTGGGAGACTGAAATTTTGCAGAGAGGATCAGGACCAATGAGAATACAATGATTTATAGTAATGATAATCAACCACCCCCTCCGTAATTTTCAAAAATTCGTAGCTGGTATAATAATAAAATTTAAATAAAAAATTATTATTATGGTAAACATGTTAATGAAGCCGTTATATTATAATATAATATCGGTTAGAAAAGTTTCCCGAAAAACATATTTATGATTCGTAATAATAATTAATGAAATTATCGATCACACTTTAAACAACGAAACTGTGTTTTTAATAACGAATACACAATTATTACGACGACATCCACAAATATATACGAATTGCGTACGATAAGTTATCAAATTTGACTATAAAAGTAAAAAATCGATAATGTATACTTTTATGGACAAATAAATTAAGAAGCTTAAATTGACTGCAGTTCTGGAATTATACTCGAAAACTGTCGTAAATTTTTTTGAGCTGTACTAATCTACTAGAAATACTAATTTAAATTACCATTTAAGATTCTAAGTTGAGGGAAAAAGCTTATTGATTTGCACCTAAATACCTAATCATCAAGAGGCAAATTATGATTTAAAAAGTCGATGATTGAAACTTTTTGACAAGTATATCTATACGAAAATGTGTTTAAAGAAAAAAAAATAAAAAATAAACATCATTGTAAAAACACTAGCTATTTCGTTCCACTCGAAATCTAAAAAACAAAATTTTCATCATATCCGTTTAAAATTAAATTATTTTTGTACGTGGTAAAAAAGATTCGTATTATGCCTTAACTCAGATTTGATAGAGGGAGGGAGGGTCGACAATTCTGTGAAAAATTTTCTGTATGCCGCTGCATATTTTATAGGTATATTAAGTTTCACACATTAGTATTACTTTATAATATATTAGTATTACATATAACTATGAGAACAGGTTCAGCAGATAATTGAACGATAGTTAAGATAAAAAATTCTTAGTAAACTGAGTCAAGCAATATACGATTTTTTCCTGAGAGTGTTTTTATTTAGTATATTGTAACGTATTTGTAATTCAAATTAATCGATAATTGTATTACTCATAATGCGTATTATAACTTTGGTTTAAATTTTTAAAAAAATGACATACTTCACACCTTAGGTATTCTTCACTCTAAAGTCAGATACTCTTGTGGGCGTATTGAATTTTGAAGAAACGATAAATAATTTCTTTAATAAGATGATTCTGAGTGGAGTTTCAGTTTATTTAAGACAATTTTACTTAAAATTATAAAGTTTATTACTATATCATTTTTTTTTTTTTTTTTACTTGGCTAATTTTATATTTCACTATTAACTGTGATAAGATGGGAATAAAATGCCTCATTTTCAAAATTTTTTGCGCCAAAATATTTTTCATATTATTCTCTATTCATATTTAAATTTTCATGGAGTCTGGATTAAAAATAATATTTTCCAAGTCTTGTTTGTCAAATTTGAGGAAATTTTTCCCATATTTTGAAAAAACAGTTGAGAATTTCGAAAAATGACCTCTTAAAAAGTAGTATCTAAAAGCAAATCGTGATTCAAAAAGTTGTTGGTGAATACTTTTGGACAAGCATTCAAAAACGTGTACACATAAAAAAGAAAAAGAAATAAAAAATAAACATCGTCGTAAAATCACTAGCTTCTACACTCCACTCACTATTTATAGATTATCTATGAGAATAGATTAGCTCTATGGATCAAAAATGTATTTGTTTCACAATGTTGCATTTTTTTTTTTTAAACAGACTAGTTAAAATTTAAAAAAAAAATCGTGATTGGATACGGTTATTATTTTTGGATATACCTGCAGCATCAACAACTGGTCACATGAATATTTTATTTATTTTTACTCAAATATCTGAAAATCGTTTGATATGAGAGTAGCCAAACCTTTTTCAATAAACTGTTGGTAGAAAACTGAAAATTATTGTAAAAACTCTTTCCATACATTTCTTTTAATATTATATCATATATTTATATTTTGATCTTGACCCCTTTTTTGTCTAGGGGGGTTACCTAATCATCAGTTCTTCCCCCAGGTGAAATTATAAATAAGGTATGTTTGATCAATAAAACTGAATACTTACTGAATAGCAGCTAATAACTAATTACACCTTAATATAAATTTCTATGTATAATAAATAATAATTATAAATTTAAATCTCTACTAAAAAAAAAAATAATAATAATTTATATAATTTATCCACTTCATTTGTTTGATTCATTAATGATCTACTCAGTTTATTTTATGTTTTATATCCCAAGTGGGGTGAAGAAGCTAGTGTTTTTTACAATGACGTTTTCTTTTTATTTTTTTTTATTTTTTTCATATAGAAATTCTTGTCTATAAGTTTCGGCAACTTACCAGCAACTTTATGAATCAGATTTTTTTTCAAATTCTCAATAGTTTGTTCAAAATTTTGAAAAAAAATACTCAAACGTTGACAAAAACGTCTTTAAAGATTGAAATAATTTATCGTTTCTTTAAAATTTAACCCACCTTGTAATCCCATCAAAGGATCGAACAAAACCCATGGTGATAAACAGTCACGTACACAAAAATAATTTTCAGGGGGGAGGGGGTTGTAATAAAATAGTAGTATACGTATGTAATTAGGTATCGCATAATACGTTTTCGAAAAAATTTCGGGGTAGGTTTGAACCCCTAACCTTCCCCCCTATATACAGTGCCGGATCTAGGATATTTGATGACATTTGATATATATTTAAAATACACATGAAATTTAAAAATTACCTATCTGTGTAAATTTAGAAAAGAAAAATTAGGTCAAAAGAATACGGCCAAGAGCCGTCAAACATGTTTGGCCTTTGGGGTCATTTTAAACGGACATGGAATATACGAATAGAGCATAAAAAATGTATAAAAATATACATTGGAATAATGCAATTTAACTATGGTATAGTTTATAAATATAACTATAAATACTTTTATTTGACTTGGCATCCTTCATTTAACATTAGCTCGTTCGATAAGTGTAACTCATCTCATTGGATTATTTTTAATGAACTATAATAGTATATGGAAGCAAAAACTGCACCTTATAGTTACCACATCACGCCACACCAAACGGTATTTAATTAATCAAATCTCTGCATTCAGCCCGGTCATCCAACTAATGTGATGTATTATTTATATATTATGCTATTTTAAAAATCTGAAGTTTGATAATGCTTTACAAATACACCCATCTTGTTATAATACATCGATAAACTAGTACATTACCTGCCGTAGCGGTTAGCTACTTTTTAATTGGGATTTGTTGCGAATAATGTATGTGCCCGTGTACAGGTCATAATATTAGATATATATATATATATATATACAGTACACACATGTTACATAACAGTACGTATATCATATTTAATAGAACATCAGCTATTAAAGTTATAGTTATATCTATTTTTATACCGAGCCTTCCACGAAGCTGTGAAATGTATTGTAAAATCAGAGAACATGCAATTTATATTTCAAGTGAAAGCTAGCTCTCCGACTTTGTCCAATTGATTTCGGATCTGTAACAGAATTAAATTTAATTTTTTAGTAACTATGTTTTTCGCGTGAAATAATGTATATGTTACGTCGTAAGTCCGAAATTGGCTAATGTGAACATTTCCGGATAATATGCACATTAACAATATTACTTTGATAAAATAAATAACCAACATTTAGTATTATAGTTTCCTACATCACTTGGCTATTATTTGAGGTGGTTATTCATAGCAAATAATTATCAAACCGAGATGTCCCCACGTTGCACAACAAAGTAGATACAAGAGTATTTTTCGATTTGATGGCGGAGCGCGAAACGCGAAGGGAGAAACACGAACTTGCGAAGTAAGTTAAGGGAGTCTTGTTAAGTGAACGAGGGTAGTCTTGTAAAGTGAGAATAGAGTAGAATGGAGCAAAGGTCAACGTCATACAAATACACGGCATCAAACAATATTATCAAACTATAATTTTAAATTTCAATTATTTACTTTATTCAAATAGTATGGCTAATGTACACATTATCCGGATACTTTCCTAAATACATCACTAAAATAAATCATATTATTTGGCTTTAACCTACGGTTCTTAATATACCTAGGTCGATTAATGATGATTCAATCCCAAATTTGAAAACATACCATAAAATAATTACAAAACTTAGACACGTTTTTAGTTTTCTACAGACATATTCTGGTGATTTAACGATTAAAAGTATTATAAATATACACATGTCAACAGAAGATGTAATAAATGTAAAATATGTAAAAATGTGTAACATACAACTAACACATAAAATATATAACATCAACTAAAACGTAAAATCTCAGGTAGTTCTGAAATGTATTCTGTTGCAGAACCATTCGATTATCTTCATCTATGACAAGTATGCAAATACATACAAATTCGCACCCTGATAATAACGGATAAAAATTAAAATGAGGATTGTTCGAGGTGGCAGGGGGATATAAATGTAAAAGTACGTGTTCAGAATTTTGCAACTAGGCATATTAAAACATTTTTATATGCCATATTTACTTGCATAGGTTAAGTAATGAGCTACATATGAATGGTTTGATAAAGAAATGGATAAAAAAAAATTTACACAGAGTGCAAGCAAAAAAAAAAACGTATTATATAATAATAATTTATGATAAACAATCTCGTCTCACATACTGTATATTATAATACTTTTGTATTAAATAATACATTTTCAGTTATTATGTTTTTTGTTCAATAATTACACTGACATAGCTTATACATAATTTACTTTATTTGTTGTCCCCGTTAGACTTCAAAATTGTCGAGAATTCAAAAAACTAAAGTTGCAATATACATTTTATTATTTTCTTATGGCATATTTTCAAATTTTGGATTCAAAGAATATGAGTGGTTTTAGTGATGTACATTGTTTGAGAAATACATATTATCTATTTTTCCTTTGCCATGGCTAACGTCTTTACACCGTAGTATAGCTAAATAAGTGTATTTAATAATTTTGGAATTATTAAAAAAATGTCGAACTTAGCGACACGTTTCTAATTCCTTTTTTTTTATTTTCAAAAATGTGAAAATGTTTATGGTTCGTGTGAAATATATTTTTAATAATAATAGAACTTATATTATATAGATTAGATTACAAAATGTTATAATCGTAATCGATGGCAATATTTCTACAGTCGACTTTTGATAATTCGATGTTGGTAAACGGTGGGACTTATAAAAAATGTTTAATTACTAATTGTTCAAATTGCTAAGTGGTTCGAAATATCGAAAAAACAAAAAAATATTAAAATTACTTATAGTTTCAAAAAATACAAATATAAATCATGCATTTAAAGACTTATACGTGTATATATGTATGTAACTACGACAATAATTTGAGTAAATTAGCCTTAATTTAGAATTTAATGAAATTGATTTTAGTAATTTGGTCTTAACTCTTAAACTCAATTTTTACTAGAAGCTGGACATTTTTATCCTACATGATGCAGACAGAACAAAATTTGAACGCTATTGGAATAAATATAGAATTTAAAAAATATTTCGTTCGTTTTGTAAGTTTTTTTTCTAATAAAATATTAAAACCGTTTTAAACTTAATATTTTGTGCGGTGAATTTAAGAAGTACAACCATTGCTTTCAAACATCAGTATTTAATGTTAGTAACCTTAATCAAATTTGTGTATAATTTTTTTTTTATATATATTCGTGTAGAGTTAGAATTTTTATGAAACTAATCATTTCAATTTATACTACCACACACTAGCACCTACAGGCTACTCACCATGTTAATAGTAAAGGGGTAAATAATATAAATTTTTACATATAAATTTTGCCGTCCTAAGCTTCTGCCTATTTTGCTACCTTATCGGGCCGGTCTCCTTAATAATATGTCTATAAATAATGATAAAGTTATTCAAAATAGTACTGAATCGTTTTATATAGGTACTTAGATGATGAAAACATAATAAGAAGGAAGTAGTTTCCGAATAGTTTTTTTCAATTGTAACTGTGTGGCGGCACAATATTTTTGCCCTCGGCGGCTTGGCTTAATAGAACTTAACACGGCACTGTTGTCACCCGACTTCAAAGTTCGAAGTGAAAATATAATTAAAAATTGTAATAAAATATGTTTAATCAATACTTACGCATTTCCACTACATGAAATTCTAGTATAATAATATTATACGAGCCATTAAATAGATGTGCTTCTGTAGTGTATATGTATAGTGACAGTAAAGAGTCACGACGTGTTTTTTGTAATTTTTACCAAGATTATGTCCACCGTAATAACGATGATCGACTAAGCGTCTAATGGATAAAAAAAAAGCAAACAATAACCTCGTAGGTGTGTTTCGAATTACACATAAAACTATTATGTATATTGTATACTAACAAAGCACAATATCAATCTTTCCTTAATCCCGTGACTAGTCTTCCATTTAAATTTTAAAATAACCTTATTAATTTACATCATTCAGTTACTTACGCAATATCAGAATTTTTATGAAATATATTTTAGTAATTTAGTCGTTATTCCAAATATCAATAGAACTAAAACTATGAAATTTTAAATTTTTAAAAAAATTCCATCAAAATCAATAAGCATTGCCTTTAATTCGTTGCTATTTACATATATATTTTATGATAAGAAGCTCAAGAAGGGAAATGGTCTCAATTTCTCACCACAACCTATTTCTATTTATATACGTGATAAATAGTTTTGAATTTAACTAAAATTCTAACTTTAAACTCTTATAAACAGTTGATTTAAATATCAATCTTTAAAGATTTCCCTCCATTTTTAATGAGTTATAGTTTTATTACATAAGTATAATCAAGCTCATAATGTCAAGAATTCAAAATACTAGTTAACTTGAGTTACACTAATTTTTCCAATATTTTTAAAAATATCTGTATTTATACTAAAAGTGGTTAATTTATTATTGAAAATGTAATCAAAATCTGTATTACAAGATATCCTGCAAATTTTAAGTTTCTAGTACTACTTATTTTATAATCGAGTCTAAATAACTATAATTGATTAAGGAAAACTTCTTTACTTAACATGTTACCATTTTCACTCAAATACTTAAAAATTTAATGCTTTTATTGATTTTTTGTTTTGAAAAACCATTTAAAAAATAATAATTTTAATATAATATGTCTTTTTAAAAGTGCCATCTAGATGAAATTTTGTATCTAAAAAGTTTCTGAAACAGTAATATTACTCAAAAAAGAGGTTTCATATATTAAAACAGATTAAAAATAAGCGGCATCATTGTAAAACTAAAAAATCTTCATTTCAGTCAAAATCTAAGTATTTTTTATATTGAGAAAAATTAAAATTATAATTTTTTGTTTTGTCCAATCAACAGTTTGAATTTATCTTCTGCATTTTCAGAAATCTCTTTATCGATCTAGTTTATCAATACCTACATAAAATAAAATAAGCCTGTATAAAATATATTTTAAAAAAACTAGCTTCTTCGCTTCACTCAGAATCCAAAATTTTCGAAGGTAAAACCAATTTTATTATTTTGAAAAATATTACCGATGGGAGACTTCAATTCCATAGCTCCTCCTTACGCTATGCCTCTGTGACCAATTGAAATCACTTGCTTTATTGCCATCGGTACACAAGGGACTGAAGTAAATTAATTTTAAAATGTGTTTCCAAAAAATAAATTATTTATCCTGTTTTATTATTACGTTTCAAACATATATATATATATATTCATGTGTATTTGAAAGTAATCATCCAAGTGCAGCGAGGAAAATTATTTTGGGGTTTATAGTCAACCAATTAATAAACTTCAGCACTCCATAATTTATTGTTCGTGACGACCCTGATCCGAACACTAGTTATTAAATATGATTATATCCCAACGAGCTACAGGTAGTACAGGTAGGAGAACTCATAATAAAATAACCTAGCGTCCCTATTTACTGATATTTTCTCTTTGGTCTTGTGACGGCCCGACCTCAAATTGATTTCGGCGCCACTAGAAAAATACCCATTCGCAATAGTGCAATCTCCAAACGTTTGAAACAGCCTCCGACCAAGTTTACAATTTAATATCTGCTACAACTAATTTGTGCGAAAAAAATTTTCTAAAATAAAATACATCAAATTAAAACATAGATCTGCCAAGTATGACAAACACTTAGAGATAATTTTTAAAATTGGAACCAGTAACATAGAACCTCCATTCGGTAAAATATTAGTAGAAAAACATCTATTTCACACTTATCATTAATAATAAATAAAAAAAAGCCGGACAAATTTTGCACCATGGATATTTTTTGCTCCTTACATGGGATGATCTTTGTGGATTTATTGAATTTTTGAATTTTGAAGAAACGATTTATCGTTTCTTCAATTTGACGATTCTAAGCGGAGCTTCAATTTATTTAAGAAAATTTAACTTAAAAATTATAAAGTTTGTTATTATAATAAAAAGAAGCATAGACAAGAAAGTTGGACATACTTCGTACCACCAATATTCTTCACTCCTAAGATTAGATACTCTTGGTGGGTGAGTAGAATTTTGAAAAAACGACAAATCATTTCTTTAATAAGATGATTCTGAACAAAGGTAGTTAATAATATAAAGAACAATAATTGTCGTCATTTTTAACACACCCACCAAGAATATCTGACCCGAAGAGCAAAGAATATCCGTGGTGCAAATTATGTCCAGCTTTCTTGTCTATACTTTACTTTTTTTCATAAGCGTGTCCACGAGTATGCAGCTATACCCTCTGCGATAATATATGGCCGTCATCACAGGCTCATATTAACTTTTGAAGTAAGTATCTCTGGTTGTATTCATCTAACATAAGTATTGAACTTTATGATGAGTAATATTATAATTTTCTTAAGTTAGAGTAGAATCTAAAAATAAAATAGACCTACCGTCATGATTATGTTTAATAATACTTTCACCGTGAAAACACCGGTAATTGTTCATACCACGGGTATTCTTCGTTCCTCGGGTGAGATTTGATGGGTATGTTAAATTTTAAAGAAACTATAAATAATTTCTTCAGTGAAAGGATTCTGAGTGGAGTTTCAGTTTATATAAGATCATTTTACTTGAAAATTATAAAGCATATATATATTGCCAGTTTTATATCACATACTTAACTGGAAACAGGAAAAAAAATATTTTATAAAAAATTTTTTGTAACATTTCTCATATTAACGTTTTTTTATATTTAAATTTTTATAAAGTTTGTATTAAAAAAAGATATTTTCCGTGCAGTTTTTGCGAATTTTGGTAGTTTGTCTCAACTTTCGAGAATTTCGAAAAACGACCTCTTAAAATACCATCTGGAGACGAATTGTGGTTCAAAAAAAAGGCTGGTCAAAACTTTTAAACGAGTTTTTTCTATATAAAGAAGTATTTATAGAAAAAAAAATAAACATCATTGTAAAAACAGTAGATTCTTCGGTCCACTCGGAATCTAAAATCTTGCCATACAATATTATAACTTTTTAATTATCGTTTCATCTAAATAAATCGCCTATTAAAATCTGGTCATGAGCAGTAAACGTTACGACCCCCCCCCCCAACATTTCCCTTCATTTTTTTTAATTGCTATAACTAAAAGTATAATATATTCTCTTACTCTTATATTATTGATATTAATATCAAGATATACCCATGGGCGTAACAAGAATTCATTAGTAAGGGGAGCTGCAGCCTTAAAACAAGAGTATCAAAAAAAATAAATAAATAATAAAAAATACTTAACTGTAAGATCAACTTTTATGATAAAAATGTAATAACAAAAAAACAAAATATTATGAATATAATATTATATAACATAAATATATCAATTCAAGAACAAAAATTATTTTACAATTGAATATGCCTGTATTTAGATAAAAATTCCTTCAGAGCAGTGACGTATACCAATTTTTTGATGCCCGGGTGCTATTATTTTTTGCCCTCTTCCCTTCTAACATAAATATTGGACGTTTCACGAAAAGGCACATATTTGGAAACTACATAAAAAAAAACATAAATTAATGATATCAAAAGACCTTACAAAATAACTGTAAAGAAAAGCATAAACTTTTTATTTCAAGAGGTTAAAAAACTATCTGGGTTAGTAAATAGTTAGTGTTTTTTTAGGCGATGGTATTCCAGCAAAAAAATAAAAGTGTGCTCTTTTTGTGTGCGCCATAAACATCAGTTTGTTACAAAATAAATATTTGTTTTAATTTTATATACTATTATACACTCACACGGTTATAAATTCAATAGACAATAAAGTAAAAAATAAAATATTAATATTTATATTTTATTAGTTACATATATAATTATTATTTATTATTAACAGTCAACATAACTTTGGCTCAAATTATTTAACAATATTTTAATTTTTTTTTATTTTTATAACAATTTAATAGCATTTATGTCTTTTTGCGTGCTCTAAATTGACTAATCTCATTGATTTCCTCATAATTTAATTATTGTATGACGTTGAATTCTATGTTAAGTATTGCAACATCATTTAGGCATTTATCGATCATCCTTGAACGTAAAAAGGTTTTAATCCTTTTAAAGTACTAAAAGACCTCTCAGGCGAGCAGTTTAATATCGCACAACACAGAAACCTTACTCCACCCCTAAAAAAGTACCACTGGGGTCGATCACACTTTTTGCCTCCCTTTAAATACGTCACTGCTTCAGAATATCATCATAATTTTTTAATTTTTTTCACAATAATTCTCGTTCTATGTTTAGTAAGTATAATTAAATCACTAAATCTGCTTTGTGACATAGTAGAAATTCAACCAGAATAACAATTACTATTTCATTTTTATGTGTTTGCACACTGAACTTACACATTGTACATTGTGTACATTAGGGTGGTCCTAGTCTATAAGGTATGAATTTTTAATTCTGTCTTTTCTTAAATTATACTTTTTAATATTATTTGAATATACTTAAAAATGATGTACTAGAAGTTTCAAGTGAATTGAACAAAGTTAACCCGTGCCACAAAAGAGTTGAAGTTGCCTATATATATTTTTTTAAGAAAATGGCAAATTTTTCTTGGATTTTAAGCATAGTATACTAAATAATCGTACTATAATAAAAATGATAATACATGATTTGTTTAGAAAAGTATTTTACATAATTTATAAGCTTGAACATTTTTTCATAAACTTAATATTTATCTAGAA
>JAIPRM010002881.1:0-28378 GCA_025469315.1 Stegophylla sp. TES_Ste_2020
AAAAAAGCATATTTTTTGCATATTTTATTATGATTTTTAAAGAATATTGGAAGAATATTTTCAACTTTTTAAGAGAATATTAGCATCTTATTTTGACTATTTTAAAAGAATATAATTCCGGCCCCTACTAATAAGTAATAACAATAATAACTGTCAAGCGGCCGGACGACAACGACGACAACAACGACGAAGACAACGACAGGAGCTGCGCGTAACTTATAAACCGAATATTGAAAAAATTAACCAACCGTGACCACGTGTACACATATCGTGTGAGTTTGACAAAGTGAGAGGCTCATTTGGAAAAGTGCTCGTAGACTGCGCATTTTCGAGATGATTCCATTAGACTGTACCAGTGTGCGAAGACCACCTCGAACATTATAAAAGGTTTTTATTTTATTCTGCTTCCAACTCGTTAATAATAATGACTCTGACAGGTCTCATAAAACATTATATCAAAGTGGTACACTTCGATAATAACACGATACCGAGAGATCTTACAATTAGCCGTAATTTCACCGTCATGATCTCTTCGGAACATGTCTCACGATCTCTTCGGGCCGGACGATTAGCAACAGACCGACGAATAATATTTTATGCGCGGGTACAATTGAAACGCTAACCGCAATTCACTCACGTATAATACAGTATAATATACATATATATAGTGACCTAATTAAACATTAGAAGATAAAAATATTTATTTAATTCCAAACCACCGTTCTACGCACAGAATCATATGTGTGAACATACCACGCATTTAATCAATTACCAAGGCGTGTTGTTGTTTTCCCGAAATCGAAGGCACCCAAGGAAAACACGTAGGTAGGCGATGTGCGAAGTGCTGTATTTATTATTTTTACAGCCCCCGTCCTCCTTTCACAATAATTTTCTCACGATCAATAATTGTCTGTTAACGGCTTTTTTTTCGTAAAAATTAATAATATTTCTCTTTATTAAGAGTATTTTTATTGACGCATGACTAGGACTTGTATTTAAATGCACTAAAAATCATTGAAAAATGCTCTAAAAAACAGTCAAAAATGTATTTTCCCTTAAAAATGCCCTTAAAAAATGAATTTTATTGCGAAAATGCACTGGAAAAAGGTCCTATACATTTTAATATTTTAATTTATTTTACTATTTGCCGTCTGTCGAGTCCAGATGACCATAAGGAAAGATAAGATTCAAACTTAATAGCAATTACAGAGAGATTTATGGATATTATTGAGGAAAAAACCGAAAAACATGGAAAATAATATTTTTAATTAGCTGAATATAAATTATTGACTTGTATAACGTACAGATATTATGAATTAAAATTGTAGGTTTATTGTTCAAATATGCATTAAAACTATTAAAAAGACTGAAAAATCTGAAATATGCCCTAAAAATGAAAAAACGACGAAATATGCAAAATAATACAAAATAAAAGTTTTAGTTTTGGGGTCTCTGTCACATGAAACAAATTTTGTAGTTGGAAAACATTTCCTATGATCACCCAAAAAAATATGCATTTTGCATTGAAATCCGGGACCTACTCATGACTATTAAGTATACACCAAAGGCAAGTGTGCACGAGTATAGCATATGGTGTTTGGTTGCACCTAAAGTATTTTTCCAGATTTAGTGGACTGGTGAATATTTATTAAATAAGCTTATCCAGGTCAATATATATAGGTCAAGCAAAAAAGGCATTTCTACTCAAGAGTAAATTACTAACATCTAAAAATGTAGATCTAAGAACGAAAAAACGTTTAATTAAAACATACGTATGGAGTACAGCATTATATGGCTGTGAAACATGGACGTTGAACAAAAAAGATGAAACCACTCTAGAAGCTTTTGAAATATGGTGTTGGCGTAAAATGGAGAAAATAAAATGGACGGATTTGAAGACAAACGAAGAAGTATTAGACTTAATCAAAGAGAAAAGAACATTGCTAAATAACTTAAGATCAAGACGATGGCACATGATAGGTCATACGTTAAGACACAATGAAGAACTCCATAGCCTCATACTAGAAGGTATGATAGAAGGGAAACGCGGAAAAGGAAGGCCAAGAACGTGTTATATAAGTCAAGTAATCGAAGATGCAAGAGTCAATTCATACAAACAACTCAAAGAAAAAGCACAAGACAGAGAATCATGGAGAGAACATTTATTGTAGACCAATCTACGGATTGAATACTAAAAAAAAAAAAAAGCTTATCCAATGATGTTAGAAATGAATGTTAATGGTATGAAAATTGTTTTATTAGTAAGAAATCAGTGGGTTTTATGTTTGATGAGCGTAATATATTATATATAATATAGACATACCATATACGTTACAAAGTAAGTAGCAACATTTTCGAGAGCTATTTCTTGATGTTTCCCAACTATAATACTCTAAACATGAAATTTATACAACTCTTAGAGTATTGGTAAATAATAATTTTAAACTTAATATTTCAAAAACAGTATTTTCTTTCGGAGTATTAAATTTAAAGTAGTGATAACTTTTTAAGGAAATTAAAATCTTAAAAATCTAGTAGGTGTAAATCAGTAAGAAATTATTTTTATAACATACTAATTTCATTAACGAAAAAAAATCAAATTTATGCATTATTCAATATTATACCCATAGTAAGTTTATAATTTAATATTGTGAGTTAATCTTCGTGGGATTCTTTGTATATATTATTCGTATCAATTTGCGCCAAAGCGCCCAAAGCTATTAGATACCTAAGTTACTTGTTAGACTGTTAGAGGGCATTTTCAAAAATATCAAACCAATATTAAGATTAAGTATTTTCTAAGAAACAAATGAAAAATTAATGAAATAAAAGCCAAGAAAACAACGTAAAAAATAGTGCAACCTATTTCGCTACTCCGTACATTAAATGTCAAAAGTTCTTAAGCAATTGAACAAAAAACAAAAACTTTTACATAAAAAATTTAAAAAAAAAAATAAATCCTATTAGTATTTAAAAAACCTAAAAACTTATTTTTTTCAAAGAAAATTCATGTGCGAGATAATATTGTGTACCTTTCAGTCGACCGCAGAACAGTGTAAAACGACGAATGGTTCCGCGTAGTCGATGTACAAAGTATAATATCATAGATCATGATATTTATCATATCTAAAAATATATTGAATAATAGATTTTTCAAAACGAACGAAATCAACCTGTCACGTATGAGTGACAAAAAAAAGCTCTCATGGCGCTTGGTGGTTCTGAAAATGAAAAAATGGTGTGACACAAATTTATAGGGTAGAATTTTACAATTATCAAATCACCGTACGAAATTTACCGACCCAAATAACAAATATAGACAAGAAAGCCGGACGGGTATTCTTCGCTTCACGGGTAAGATACTCTTGGTGGGTGTATTATTATTATTATTCTTTGTAATATTATCTTACTTCACTCAGAATCGTATTATTTAAGAAATTATTTATTATTTTTTTAAAATTCAACACACCTACAATGAATATCTGACCCGAGGAGCGAAGAATATCTATAGTGTGAAGTTTTTCCGGCTTTCTTGTCAATACTTCACTTCACTTCACTTTAATTTACTTTACTTAACTTTACTTAACTCTACTTTACTTTATTATTATTTTTTTTTTTTTTATATAGAAATCTTTTATCAAAAGACATTTAAACTTCAAAAATATCAAAATTAATCATTCTTCAGAAGATTTAAATGAACATAGATTATTCAGTTATTACCTGTTCCAAAGTGATGTTACTTAAATCTTGAAAATGTCAACAACTCTCCTATTATAGACGAACTTCAACAGACTGTAAATAGGTAGCAATTTTTAAACATACCCAATACATGACTGTTAATTATTGTTACCTATAATTAATGTAGTTCAACTCACAATAGATTTAGTGAAGAAATTATTAATAATTTATCATTTCTCATTATTGATTCATTAAAATTCAATACACCCGCCAAATGTATCCTACTTGAGGAATGACAAATACACCATGGTGTGAAGTATGACCAAATTTTTTTATCCATAATGTTTTAAAATTTTCTTCAATGTCTAACAAAACTTTTAACTTAATGTTCTGAAATACAATATTGTTTATAAAAATATTGATATTTAAATTTTTCATTTTGGTCCTACAGAATCAAAGTTCTAGCGTTCTTAATATTATTTTTTTTTTAAAGAAGTGAAGTAATGGCATCAATTTTCGCAGGTGTATAATATAGTATACAATAGATTTTAGAAGCAAATCCGGTTTCAAAAAGTTGCTGGTCGAAACTTTTGGACAAGTATTTCCTAACGAGAAATTGTTCGTAGAAAAATAAATAAATAAACATCATTGTAAAAACACTAAATTCTTCACATTTTTCAAAATCTAAAAAAGCCGGACATACTTCGCACGATGGGTGTTCTTCGCACGAAGGGTGGGATTCCCTTGACGGGTGTATTTAATTTTAAAGAAACGATAAATCATTTCTTCAATAAAACGATTCTGAACGAGGGAAGTTAATAATATAAAAAATAAATGAGAAAAAAAATATGTTAGAAAAATGTCCAAAAAATTTTTTTCACATTTTCAAAATTTCACCAGAAACTTTTTTTTATTATTGTCTATCTATGCTTAAATTTTCATAAATTAGGATCAAAAAATGATGGTTTCCTAGTCTTTTTTGTCAAATTTCGGGAAGTTTTTTCAAAAAAAAAAAAAATAAGAATTGAGAAATTCAAAAAATTATCTCTCTATAGTACAATCTAGAGGCAAATCCGGTTTCAAAAAATTACTGATCGAACCTTTTGGACAAGTATTTCTATACAAAAAGTTGTACATAGAAAAAAAAAAGAAGGAAAATAAACATTATTGTTGTACATAGAAAAAAAAAGAAGAAAAATAAACATTATTGTAAAAACACTAGCTTCTTCACTTCGTTCAGAATCTAAAATGCCGTAGTTTCAAAATGATTAAATGATACTGATAATAATATACTTTCATAAGTACTTTAAATTTTAAATAAAATTGTTTCATTTAACTTAGTATTTTATAGGGTTAAATCACAATGTGTATATCTTCGAGGGACAGTTTGTTTATCAATCAACTTCCAACTTTTAATACTAACTGCCAAATTTAAAATTATTTTTAAATGCTAGTACAATATAAATGAAATATGCATAAAATATTTATTAATGTTTTGAATTTTCGAAGTATCAAGAGGGCGTCACCTATTATTGTAGCACGATAATTTACAGCAGAGATAGGCTCGAGCACACATGTAGTTTTTGTTTGAGGCCTTTAGCTATTTTAACCATACATTGATTTATACGTGTAAATATAGTCGTCGTACACTCATACGGATATTCTTCACTCTTAAAATCAAATTTTTTATATTATTAACTTCCTTCGTTCAGAATCGTCTTATTAAAGAAATGATTTATCGTTTCTTTAAAATTCTACACACCCACCAAGAGTATTTGACCCAATGAGCGAGAATCCGTGGTGCGAGTATATCCGATTTTTTTTTTTTTTTTAATAATTCAAATTCTATTATAATTTTAATAACATGAAGAACATTTCGGTGAAAGAAAATTTTTAATGTGAAAAACTTACGACTATTATTGTGTATTAATTAAATCTCCACTCAGAATCATTTAATTGAAACAATGATTTATTTTTTATTTTAAATTCAACACACCAACTAAGAGTATCCCACCAGATAAGCGAAAATATTATTTTTTTTTAAGTACTAGTTGTAAAAACTTATATTTTTTAACAAACTTTACATATAAAATAATTCTGGCTTCTTGGGATGCTATTTTAGACCACATGGGTATGGAAGGAATGAGCTTTCGGCGTGCGTCTGCATGTTATTCTATTTTAAGCTATGTTACCGTTGATAGACACTATTGATCAATAAAACGCACCGAACAATGGACATGTTGAAATAATTATACTCTGAAGTCGGTCCCACACATGACCGGTATACTTGTAGACTATAGTGGCGTATTTAGGAGGTCCTAAATGGAGTGAGGTCGACATATTTTAGGGGTGGCATTATTTTATACGATGAATCTTCTGTCTTACTTTCACGTTTAACATTTTATGTAACATAATTTATGGATAAATTACATTGTATAAAATATGAAGGATTTGAAGACATAAATTCATATTACGTAACTACTGCGCAATGGGAATGTAGAATGCGTTATCCAATACCCAATATTATCAGAGAGGTTAATTTGTGCTGTTAATATTAAAAAATTACTTGGGGGTCAAAAACAATAGATAAAGGATACCTATAGTATCACAATCTCTACTGTAATGACATACTAAATATTGAATATGAAATTCCAAAAATTACAGAAAATAATGATGGCATATTAAATGAAAATTATAGTAACTCTTAAAGTCAAATAAAACAAAATTAAAAAATAAAATTTCATACGGAAAAATGTTTTCTTTTTGAAAAAAGTGTTCCAATTTCGATAGATTTTCCGCATTTTTGAAAAATGTATTGATAAATTTGAAAAATTTCATCATTAAAGTACAGCATGGGTATGATTTGGGATCAATAGAGATACTAATAGACATTTTTAGATAAGTATTTCTATATGAAAAAGTGTTCACAGAAGAAAAAAAAACAAAAGAAAAATTAAACATCATTGTAAAAATATAAGCTTCTTCACTTAGCTCAGAATCTAAAATTTAAATAGCAATTCATTATTTTAAGTTGTCTGTACTATTGTTGGACCAACATTTCAGACCTGCGCTTAACTTGTTTTCGAAACATTTTGTAGGATGTTCTTTAAAAAATATCTATTTATTTTTTTCATGACGTTTATGTTCTACAAATTATTTCATTATAGTATTATTATTTAATCAAATTTTTCTTATTAATTTATCTTCAATATTCTAAAGCAAATTATCAATAATTTATAATTACCTTTTTTTCATAGTAGGAGAAGATAGGGAAGGGGTATAAATTATATCGGGGCCTTGGCGACACTTTTGCTCCCCCCCCCCAATATTTGTAGCCCGTCCTTGTCAAAAAATGAAATTGCGACTATGTTTTTCAGAAATAGATTACTATTAGTAATCTATTTCATTAGTATTCTATTTTTAATTTACTAATTATATTTCTTTAAACTTATATATATTTTCACTCCTCTCCTAAAAATAAAGGGCCATACTCTTTTGTGCACACTTACCCTTTTCTGTGATTCGTTTGCGTACAAATACACAACTCGTTTGCGCACACGAACTACAATTACCCCTTATGTGACTCGTTGGCGCACACAAATTTCAAATACCTGCGTTTAAAGGGCCTAAACATAAAATTCGTTTGCGTACATAAACTGTACCAAAAGTCTACTAAAACTTAAAAAAAAGTTACAAAAAAAATTATTGAATCTAAATGCTTGATAAGTTTGTGAAAAATAACAAAAGAACTGGCAACTCGTATCTCGTTGACATCATACGTTCGATTAAACCTCAAAACGTAGCCGAATTATCACAGACTGAAATTATAACTTTTGATCATATTCGATTCAATTGGTACGTGTATCCTGAATCTAGCATTAAGTACTATACGTTACAATATTAGTCGAAATTGGAATAAAATTTAATAGTCTCAAATTAACATTTTTGCTACCGGGTTTTCACGTTTTTTGCTATACATAATTCTTCGATTAGTATCTATATCTTATTAAAATGTTTAAGGTAAATTGTATTATTATCTTGCATTAGGCAGGTACTGCAAGTCACATTACTAGTATACAGAGCCGTGCCGTTAAGATTTGGCGCCCAAGGCAAAATTAAAAGTATTCTCCCTCTATTTTATTTATTGTTATGTATTTCATTTCTATTTAAGTGAACATTTTTTTATACAACGTAGGTATTTTGAACATTCATTTGACAAAAAACTAAAGATGATTGCAATAGTAATTATTAAACAAAATAATTAGGTACAAAATAATTAAAAATAAATAAAAATCACAAATTTAACATATTATGTAATACAATTTGTATATAACATATTTTGAATAAGTAGGGTTATTCTGGTTATTTTTTGCTATCGTTTATCGCACCGTGCGTGCTCAACGAGCAGTATACTTGAGATAAAGAATACGATAATTTATTATAAAGCTAAATAATACAAGGTGGTCGACTATTATTGTTATTACTCGACTATAGTCGGAAATTTATTCAGAAATAATTTGTAATTGTCCAAAATAACTTTCTCATTTTTTTTTTTTAGATTCTGAACGAAGTGAAGAAGCTAGTGTTTTCTTATTTATGTATAGTTTAAAATATTATATAAATTATCATAAAAACTATTTTTGGCGCCCGAAGCGCTTGCCCCCAAGCCCCCCCCCCACGGTATGGCTCTGCTAGTATAAATGGATTGATATTGAATTGTTGTACGCCAGTGGTTCTCAGCCCTTTTTATTCTACATCCCCTTTTATAAATTTTCGAAAATCTTGTGCCCCCCCTCCCATGTGGATAAAAAATCACCTTTTTTTGTATACTTTAAAATAAATTGCACGTGTTCGGAACGACAACTTTTGATTGATAATGATCATAATTATAAAATATCAAAAACAGTAAACAATATAATAAAATAAAATCATTGAATGTGAATAATAAAACTATAGTAATAAATAAGTATAAAATAATAATAATAAGTTATATTAGGCAGCTAAACACTAATAACTGTAATCTTTATCCGTTATTGATACCTAATATGTAACGGTCGTTATTAATTTTTAATTTTTTCTATACGTGAATTAAATGTTTTACTTTGCGAACACTGTTTGCGCCTCCCCAGCAATATGTACTCACCTCCCGAGTGGGGGGGAAACACTGTTGTACGCAAACGAGCCGTCATTTTCCAAGTCAAAATTTTTATTAGAGGTTTTTTATGTTTTTCGTTGTGCGCAAACGAGTTGTCAATTTACAGGTAAAAAAATTGGGTGCTATGCGCAAACGAGTATCACCGAAAATAAGTCCTAAAAATGGGCCTCTGTAGAAGACTGGCTAAGCTCATCAGAGTCGCGTAGAACCGGCTTGGTGACCGTTACCAATAGTCGTTCGTTTGTACCCGGGTACCAGCTTACTGCGATTTTCTCCGCTACGATTTTTATAACGTGCTTGTGAATGCCTAATAATCTTTACGCGCATACCCACCTGTTTGCTGCTATTTATACGACGGGTACATTTTAATCCGCGTTTATTACGCTATTGTGTGTTATAATACATTACACGTAATGTATACGCAGTCACAGTACGTCGCTGCGGTACACACAGTTTACAATATAATACGAGTATAAACACGTTTGAATCGACACGCTGCCGCAGCCGTTGTGTTTTTTTTTTTTTTTTTGTATCGTGAGAACGAAAGTCTTGTACGCTTTGCTCGCGCATTGGGTGACCTCTGCAACAGTTTAATAATATTATTATGCTTGTATGCAGGCTCTATCAACGGTACATTTCCCATTGGGTGCGAAAAGCGAGTGCCTCTACACAGTGGCGCATTTAAGGGTGGGTCGAAAGGGGCAAATGTCCCAGGCGCCATGATTTGAGGGTCGCCAACATTTTAAAGTTTCTTAAAAAAATTCATCTATAATTATAAAAAAATACGTATATATCATTTGACTATCTTCTTATCTGACTCGTTGAAGTTTTTTTTTTTTTTTTTCATTACATAGAATAAGACATTTCTAGCCGTTGGCTATTTATATCTACGAATGAAAAAGTAAGACATTTTAACATAATATAATATATAACTTACATAACATAATATAACTTTTACTATTTTACTAAAATATATTATTTGCAGAGGCGTATTTTTAGGCATAGGCCTTATAGGCCCGGGCCTAGAGCGGCGACATTTGGAGAACGGCAAATTTTCACGAATTTTTTTTACAAAAAGTATTTTTCACTTGATGAAATCAAATTTTACTAATGTTTTGAGCAGAAAAATTATTTTTATACAAATTGATAAAAAGAAAAAAATACCTAGTAGTTTTCAAAAGTGTAAGGAAAATTATAAACACATTAAGAAAATCCGAAAATATTTACGCAATACCAGTTTTTAAAAAAAATTGATTTAGTTTTTCTGGTATATATAAAAAAAACAATAACATTGTAGACACGTCTTCTAATTTTGGTATATTTTCATTGCGATTTTTACATAATTTTATTGTAATTTAGATATATTTTTATTTTCAGTGGCATGGCGAACTCAAAATTATTCAAAGGCCAACATTTTTTATGACCACCTATCCACCTATCAAAAAACCTCGAAGGTCACAAAAAAAGCCTCCCCAATTTTTTCAAATATTTATAAACAGTTTACTTAAAACAATGTATGTATATATACATATATATTATATAGATGCGTTTTCCTGAAATAAATTTTTTTTTACCTTATTTATTTTTATTTAATAATAAAAACATAATTGAGTAATTAATCCTAAATATCTAAGTAAATGAGCATTATACCATTTAAATTTAAAATTAAATTAAATTTAACTTAATTGTTTCATTTTTAAACATTGATACAGATTTGTGCATGTGCTTGCAGTGTTATTATATCAATCATCAGTTGGTAGTTCCTACTTATATATATATATATTTCGTGTAGCTAAATATTTGTTGCTATAGCTAGTACTTACAAAATATAAGTTTGGACATCCACCACCAAACCTTCCAAAAGTCTCAGAGGCAATTGCCTCTCAAATCAACGTTCGTCACGCCCCTGAATTTATTTTAACTTAATTATGTACGATCTTTATAGTCATATAACTATAAGAAACGAAATGTTCACCTCACAAAAGAAAGAACTTTGGCTATAACGTTTTTAAGTACAAACCACAAAACTATTTTTTCACATTAACAAATTATATGCAGAAAATGGCATGTTACTTATAAAAATAGCAGAAAAAACGTAAAAATCCTAAAATATGCAAAAAATATGCACTAAAAGCTTTTAAAGCTGCATTCCTTTTAGCATGAAACGGATTTGTAGCTGACTGTTGTTATTTAGAGTTTTATAAACAAATATGCAAATGCTAGAAGTCTCGAGCCCTACCTATGCACTTATAGAAATTTTCGCGATCCCTGAAAAGAAATCTCAAATATGCCACTGCAATCTATACGCATCAAACCGAAGAGTAGATATAAACCGAAGCAATCGCAGTGTTTCACCGCTAGTCGCGCCACTCTACTACCTCCACCAAGAAACTGCAATCGATACTATAATATGGCAAACGCGCGTAGAAAATTTAATCACGACATATTATCATATCATTATAATCATACGAACACTATGGGCGCATTCTTGAACACACCGGACACAGACAAGCAATCGCAAGACATGGAAAATGACCGTCTGACGTGCGGCATCAGCTCGATGCAGGGATGGCGTCAAAGGCAAGAGGCGAGTACCTATGATAATAATATTATTAGATCCATGAGCCGGAACTGATCTATTTTGTCACATAACAGAAATGTTTGACTTGGAAAAAAATAATAGAAATAGGACTCAACTTGAAATGTAATAAAGAGCATGTCCCCCTACCCCTCCCCCAAAAAAAATAAAAATACAACTTATCGTAAAATGGAGAGCAAAACACTCTACCTATATACACTTCATACGATTCAAAATAAATAATATGTAAAAATAATAATAAAAATTTTTCGATCAACATTTTATGCAGCTACCTATTTTATAATATTGTGGGAGAATAATTGTTAACATATTCAATTGACTTCCAATTATTATTATTATTATTATTTATTAAAATTTAGTAAATAATTTTATTGTGTACAGTAATGTATATTAGGTTAATCAATAGGTACACGTACGTCCAGGCACGTAGCTAAGGGGTGGTCTGGAGTGGCCGGGCCACCCTTAGCAATTTACTGGCCACCCCACAGGTCCCCCTAACTATTTTATTAATATACTTGGGTTAAATTAAACGTTCATTAATCTCAAGTCGAACAAAAATCATAGTGAGGAAGGATATGAACTTCAAATAATTCTGATTTTATATATTTTTTTAATTCAGCATATTATAACATAGCAATTATTACAACCATATTTGGTACATTGTTACAGTGATATTTAGATACCACCTAACTATTTCTGCTCATCACGTACCCTATTCCAGTGATTAATGGAAATTACTGTTGATAGGAGTGAGAATTAAAATATCAAAATAAAAATGTAATACAGAAGCTATTGGTTAAATAATTGGTGTGAGTATAGAAATATCGCTATGGAGTTATGAACGTATAAAATGTTTGAAATAAAACTTAGGTACTTGTTATTTTCAAATTTTAAATATAATAACAATGCGGTTGCCTTGTGTCTTTTTTTTTCATCACGGGATAAAGTTAAGTTGCGTTAACATTTGCCACCCTAGTTTGATTTTGACCAAAGTTTGGCCACCCTAGCTATTGTAAAAAGTAAACGGAAATAACGACCAAAAGTCAGTCGTTACCGACTCGTTCATTATATGCAGGACCTCCAAATAGGGTTTCCACATAATGGAATTTATTTTTACGCCTAATTTTTTGATTAAAAATCGGCATTACTGATTTTAACAAAACAGTAAGTACAAGATGACTTATATATGACTATATGAGTAAACTGATATACAATTTTGAATTTTCCACCTTAAAAACAATAAATTTGTTACATAATGATTAGGAAAAGAAATCGACCATTATTTTTCGTAATTTGAACAGTAATACTTTTTCATCTTTATTACGCTATTGTTAATAATGTGTGACAATTTCAAGTATCTATCTCAATTAGTTTCGAAGTTATGACGTGTCGTATACTCCGTGACTGTACGTCGCGGTACAAACGGCAATTAATTAAAGAACTCATTGGGCGTCAATTTTATGTCGTATAATACTTAGTTTAATCGTCCGCAACGGCAATAATTAATATCTTCGAGTCAAGAAAACTATGAGACCGTCGAATAAGTTGCAACAGATACTCTCGAAAAGTAGAACGTTTATTTTTTTCCTTAAGAAGCCACGATTACGAGCTCACGAAATAAGAGATAAACGTTTGACTATCTCAGGATTTATTCTAGAAACTTCTCTAAAATCCTTTTACTCTGGACAACTGGCCACAATAACGAGCACTGGAATATCCAGAGTAAGATTTTCTTTTCTCTAAGAACAGTGCTGTGTTTTTTTTTTTCTATGTATAAATAACACAACGCGTTTCGTGTAAAGGTAATTAATTTTGATTTTATTCTTTAATAAAATATAACCAACAATATTTTATTAAAACGTGTCCTAAAAACACGAACTAGAACAATGAGTTAAAATTTCTGGCTAACCGCCTTAAAAAATACAAAATAAAATAAGTGCCTGATTTGTACCACCGTACAAAAAGGTACTACTAAAATTAGCTAATCACTAAAGTGAGCCTTTAGTATGGAAATACTTGTCTAAAAGTTTCAACAGCAACTTTTTGAATCACGATTTGCTACTAGATGGTACTTTTGAGAGGAAAGTTTTAGAAATTCTCATTATTTTTCAAAACTTATGGGAATATCTATCCAAAAATTTTAAAAAAACGCCTTAAAAACTAATTTTTTTAGGTCAAACTCCCTTTTTTCTATTACCATAAAAATGGTAATTTTAATACATATTATAAAAATTTGGTCAAGATAACTCATCCCCTGCTTATGACAAAAATCGATTAAACAATTTATGAACAGGGTAATTTCTATGTTTTTCAAATTTTATACAAGGAATATAAAAATTATTATAAAAATGTGTATAATTTGAATTGTAGATAAAAATATGTTCTAAGAAAATTTATTTAAAATCTTTGTTGTAAAACTATTATTTTCCAATGAAATTAATGAATTACCTTTGGGTATTTCATCGTAACAATAAATTTAAGTTGTGTGCACAATAATTAATTAGTATATATTTACCTTTTTTGAAAACTTAGTCATTCGATGATATGTATTTCGAAGATTTATTATATACCATATTTTTTTCTACATTTAGGTCCAATATATTCTTGTAATAATTCTAATACTTATTGCATACAATTTGAAAAACTATAAAACTAGCCTGTTCAGCAATTTTTCAACCCTTTTGTGGCACGAAACGTGGGTGAGTTAACTTGACCAAATTGTACTTTTTTTACTTTTTTATGATAGTCAAAAAAATAAAGGGGTCCAACAACAAAAATTTTAATATTCGAAAATAAAGACCGCCATAATATATACATAATAAATATTATAAATATAATAAACACGTTTTGTATTGTACCGTATAATTATATTATGAGAAGATTATGATATAGAATGAATAAATTAAAAGTGTACCTACCAGATTTTTGTGCTTCGTGTTATGTACTTTAAAAACTTACTTTTAAAAATTTACATTGCCCCTCACTGAAAAAAAGTATATGGTCACCCTTGTGCTATAAATAGTCGTTGTTCTTCTTACTATTTATAATACAATGATAATCATTATTATTATTATTTCATCTCAGGACGCTCACGTCTGCATATTGGACTTTGATTGTGACATGTCACTTTTTGGCGTGTTCGATGGACACGGTGGCGCTGAAGTGGCACAATACGCAGTTGAAATGCTACCGTCTCTAGTTAAAAACGATTGGTTCCAGAACGGCGAATACGAAAAAGCGTTGATCAAAGCTTATCTAGATTTCGACGACAGTCTGATTACACCACCAGCGTTGAGGAGACTGAGAATGCTTCGACTCAACAACATAAAAACAAAAACTACCGGTTGGTCTACAGCATTGTCTTTTTAAAAAACAGCAATTCTTTTTTAACAATAATGTGAAATTTGGTAAAATAAAATCTGACGAAACTGTTAGTTGAATTATTGATTCGTCTGACATAACCAGGTATTTATAGGGTCAGAGTTTAATTTAAAATAAAAAAAATTGATTATTACCAACCAAAAATATGACAAATATTTTTTTGTTAATTACACAATGACAATGACGTTTGACAATGATATTGACTGGAATCGTTTCTAAAAGCATTCAATTTACTCTGCATTATATTAATAATCTTCATTGCACAAAAAATTTCACAAAACAATATAGGTGTTTCCAACATTTTCAAAGCATTTTATCCGCCCCAATAGTATAACATTTTTTTGAAATTGTGATTAATATATGTAGTACACTATTGTTGATATTAAGTGAAATTTTTAAGTCTCCAGTGTCATTACTTTTAGAATTAGGTTGGTTTAAATTAATTTTTTTTTATTATTATTTAAACAAAATTATATTTATAATCAGTAATATTTATATATAAGTAAATTTAGGAACAATAATAAAAAAGCCGGACATACTTCGCACGATAAGTATTCTTCGCGCGATGGGTATTTTTCGCACTTCAGGTGTGAAGCTCTTAGTGGGTGTATTTAATTTCAAAGAAACGATAAATCATTTCTTCAATAAAACGATTCTGAGCGAAAATTTCAAATACTATGTAATAATAATAATTGGCGATAAGGATATATTTAACGAAGTATTATTTAATAATGTAATGTTGAGTATTCCATATTTGTGTACGTGCGTGCGTGCGTGGGTGCGTGCGCGCGCGCGTGGTGTGTGTGTGTGTGTGTGCATGCTCGTGTGTGTATGAAGTAATAAATATCTTAATAAAAATAAAAATACAATACAAATCTACTTTTATAAATTAATAAATAGTCAACCTCTCAGTAATTAGTATAATTGGCATTTTGGTTTTTTTATGGGGATCCCTAGGTTTTGAGCTATTTATAGAATTAACTTTTTTTCCAATAATAGGTACATCGAATAAAATTCATTAATTTTTTTTAAATGTCCAGTAATAATCCAATATTATTAATTAGTAACAAAATAATCCATGTTTATTTTTATTTATAGTATTTAATATTTATAGTAATTTTATGTAAAACAAATGCAATGAATTAAGTCAGAATACTAACTTATACAACGGATATAAAAAAAAATTGACTTACGATTTTCGAGATTTTTTTAGGACCATTGATTATACATATAAATAAAGACAGAATTCTGCATGTAATGCATATTCATAGATTTATAACCAATTACATGCAGTAATTGGTTTTTCATCGATTATACGTAAATAAAAAGAATAGAAAATTTTTATTTTACATATTTTTTCATATTTTGGGTATTAGAGCATATTTTTTATGAAATTGCATATTTTTTGTATATTAGGTACATTCAATCCATAATACAAAAATTGAAAATATTTTTAAAGAAAAGCGAAAAACCTTGGTGAACTAAGAATGATTTGTTATGTAGATATGTTTTGGTCAGCAAGTAAAAGCTGGGAAAAACTTTTTAAATTAAAAAATTTAAAAAAGCCAGTGTTCTAGACTCGGTCAAAAGCTTGTGACACATCTAAGAACACTCCTGGGCAGTATTTTTTGTTTTCAAATGATGCGGCTATTTTGTCGACAATACGATGAATCTGGTGGATTGAGGAGTGATTTTCTCTGTACCCACTTTGTGTATTTGGTATAATTTTTTGGGATTTAAGAATGGGTCTAATTCGTTTTAGCATCACTTTTTCAAATAATTTCCCTATGAATGGTAATAGACTTATTGGTCTGTATGAGGAAGGATAATTTTTAGGTTTATTAGGTTTGTGAGTAAGGATGATTACAGATAATTTCCATAAAAATTAACTATAAATAAATATAATTTTTTTTTTTTTTTAATTTTACTATCTTTTATGGTTGATACATATAATGTGATTTATAGGTACCTATTATTTTAATTTATAATAAAATGATTGAGAATTCATTTTGCTCACTATTTCTATCATGAAATGTTTTTATCCTCTAAAAAAAATTGAAAACGCCACAGCAAATTAAACATTTATTATAGGTCGATATATTTATTACATAATTGTTAAACCTATATTATTTTTTTATTTAGGGGAGAAAATTTTAACATGGATGATAAATCGATTTGGTATGTTTATTTTATAATAAATTAAAATTGATAAAATTATTTTTTTATTAAATGGATGTATTATAGATCAATAAATCAATAGATTATAGATCATAGTCATGTAGAAATTATTTTCTTCAATTACGAAACTATAACATTATTTTTAAGATTCATAAATCATTGTTCACGAATTAACACTATGTACTATTTTTAATTTTTTTAATTTCCTCTATTTTCTACCTTAATAACAACATATCGTGACATTATATCAATCCCATAGTTAACTATAATTTTATAGTTTAAAATGAAAATAATTTTCAGTATTTAATACTAATGTAATAGTTGATTAACTCGTAACTATATATATATAGTTATTATACATATTCATATTTTATTTTTATCTAGACAAAGCTGACGAAAACGACGAATGGCTTGTTGAAAATGAATTGGTAATATTCCCTTTTTTCTTTATTTTTCTTAAATTTTCAATATGATTTAGTGTTAAGTATGGTTCTTTGTATGGCATATTGAGATGGCATTCTGTTGTTTCGATCAAACTCAAAAAAAAAAAAAAAAAATTAAAACTAAGATTTATTCAGTAAAAATTTTAAGTATCTTACGAGGTAATATTTAAACATTAATTTATAGAAGTACATATTTTATGACAGACTAAATTTGAATTATGAGTATTAACTTCCTATTTTTAGGCATATTAAATGTGTCATATAATACTTAGAGTTGGGCCGATACTACATTTTTCCGATACCTGATACAATTAAAAAATTGTCCGTTTTCAAAATCAACACCAATACTTGTTTGTAAAAAATTAAATTTGAAGTTTTATTAGTTTTTACTAACATCTGAACTATAGAAGACATTAATGTAATAACTACCTACTAAATAAGGATTAAACTTGCAAAATAACATGATATTCAGAATAATGATAACAAAATGTAATAATGACAATTTAAATATTATGAATTATCAATATTTAATATCTGCAGACACTAGTGTAACTTATTATTTATTTATCAAACAATAAACTTTTTGTTGGTACAGAATAATCACTGATTTTGCTCCCGATTTTTTTTTTTTTTTAGTTAAATGTATTCCCAATTTCATCCATAATGTTTTTAGATTTTACTACCCCTTTATAACTTTCAAATTAAAACCAACTCCGACATGATTTAAAATTCAATTTTTTTTTCAGTTTTCTGTGACTCAAAAAGTAAATTGTGTTAAAATTTCAAAGTGGGATCTCGATTGCAACCTTGCTAAAAAAAAAAGTCTAATTTTCAATAATGATATAAAAGAAAACACAACATTCTTTTTAACAAGATTACAACCGAAACCCCAGTATAAATTTTAACACAGTTTACATTTTGAATCATAGAAAAAATAAAAAAAAGAACCCGGACATACTTCGCACAATGGGTATTCTTCACACAACGGGTATTCTTCGCACCTCGGGTATGAAGGTCTTGGTGGGTGTATTAAATTTTAAAGAAACGATAAATCCTTTCTTCAATAAAACGATTTTGAACGAAAGCTTCAAATAATATATAATAATAATAATTGACAATAAGGAAATATTTAACAAAATGTTATTTATTAATGTTGAGTATTCGATATTTGAGTGCGTGCATGCGTGTGTGGGTGTGTGTGTATGTGTGTGTGCACGCAAGCGTGTGTGTATGAGATGATAAATGTCTTAATAAAAATGAAAAATGCAATAAAAATCTGTGGACTACAAGATTTGAGAAGGATAATAACTAATAGAATTGCTTATAATGACTAACTTTATTTAAATATATATATATAAATGATAGATATATTATAATTACTCAACTCTCTTATTCTTTTCACTGTAACACAATAGCAACGGGTACTATAGCTAGTTTATTTTTAAAATTTGAATAAATACATAAATATTTTTACTACTTCATAATTTTCAATATATATCATTATACTAATTAATTCGATTATTTCTGTCAAAAACACTAAATTTTTGGATATGTGAGCGAAACACTCGTACATCAATAATTTCGTCATAAAATATTGGTAATTTCAATGATAATGTGAACAATGGGCTTTTCTAAAAACTATAAAAATCATTAAACTAATAGATATCAAGTGTTGAAATGTCAGAATTTGCAAAATAATAAATTTAATAAAATAGTTTTTTTCAAAAAAATAATTTGATTATCCACATTACCTCAAGAAATATTCTACGTAAATTTTATTTTTCGACTATAATTAACAATACACCAATATTGTTTGTGCTAGGGCTTAGTTTCTATAACCACTCCTATTTACGCTTATTATAGGTATTAAATACTAAAGTATTAAATTTTCCAGGCAGGAAAAGACAGTGGTTGTACGGCCGTCGTGGCCTTATTAGTGAACAATCGACTCTATGTGGCCAACGCCGGTGATTCAAGATGTGTAGTTTCCGTTGATGACGGCAAAGCTCATGACATGTCAATAGATCACAAGCCCAGAGACGAGTCAGAGTCGAAGCGGATTCTAGCAGCTGGCGGAACGGTGTCGAACGACGGACGTATTAATCGAGGGCTGAACACATCTCGAGCTTTAGGTGAAAATTTGTACATACCCGCACGGTCGTACCTACTTAATATAGCGCATGGCGTACAATCAATCAGACTCAATCATAACAAAAGGGGGAGGGGAGGGGAGGGGAGGGTTAAAAAAGGAGTATTCCTCCGAGCCCAGCTGAATTTCAAATCAATTCACGTCTCGAATTCAAAAATAAAAAGGACACCATGGGTATTCACACCATGGGTATTCTTCACACTAATAAAACGATTCTGAGTGAAGCTTCAGTTAATATACAATAATAATTATTATAATTAATGTAATTATCAACATCTTTAACAAATGTAATAACAAAATAATCCATGTACAATTCATTATATCAGATTCGTATTAGTTACGTAATAATAAGTACTTGTATCACCAAGTGGTCGAAATTCGACCAGAATATCAAAATTATTTCATTTTAATGTAATTATACATTAATCTTACATATTATACTGATATAGGCGCATCGAATTAAATGTTGAACTAAAAAATATTTTGTTATATGCTAAATTTACAAAAATCAAAAACTGATTTTTCATATATTTCCTTACACCTAATAAATGTTCCATAAATAATTTAAAATTACAATAAAATATAAACATCATATTAAATAATTAATAACGCGGCTCTAATTATCGTAAATCAACATTAATTCGCTGTAATATAATTAGTGTTAATATTTATAGTGAAACCTCTGATCAGTCACGGTGAAAATGTGCGAAAAATTTATTA
This sequence comes from Stegophylla sp. TES_Ste_2020, assembly GCA_025469315.1. Classification (NCBI taxonomy): domain Eukaryota; kingdom Metazoa; phylum Arthropoda; class Insecta; order Hemiptera; family Aphididae; genus Stegophylla; species Stegophylla sp. TES_Ste_2020. Next base: position 20,304 of record JAIPRM010002881.1, read on the forward strand.
TTAACCGGGTAAAGTTCGAACCCGGTATCCTCGCGTCCGGACTAAACCGGTAGACTTCTAGACTACAAGAACAGCCTTGAAATTAATTGAAACCGAATTTGTGCAGTGGCGTATTTGAGGGAGATGCGATGGGGGCGATCGCCCCTCCCATAAAAAAATTATGTGTAGATATTACTGTATATTTATGAAGATTTGCTGTTTTAATTATTTCATTACTTCCATAGAGTGACACTAGTAAAGAGTAGACTGAGCTAGTAGTTACATTGAATCACCAAAATAGGTGTATCGCATATAAACTCGAATGAAAATACTCACAGATGAAATGCCTAAAGCCCGGTTCACACTACTTGTGTTATTTTGATGCGCGCTAACGCTGCGGTGACACGCATCTATCAGGTTATGAGTACTTACAGTCACCACTGTGTTGCCGCGCGTCAAAATAACGAAAGTTTATACTAAAAGTCTATTATGTCTATTATTATATCTAATGGTTATTATCGTTAATTAAGGAAATTAATATTTTGGTCGGGTAGTAAAAGCAATAACGGTACACAAACTAATGAGCATTTATTACACTTACACAGACATATTATTCAAATGTTCATTTCATATGAATATTATCATAATATATTATTTCGCTTATTCCAGGAGCACAATTATTATTATTTTTTTATTTTTTTTTTTTAAAGGGAGTATTTAAAAACTTACAATTCATAATAAAAAAAAATTATTTGAATCATATTTGGCTCAATTGAGGCTCTCTTTGAGTAGGTTTCGGTTCGCCCCCCCCTCCATAAATGTAAGTCAGATACGCTACTGAATTTGTGTGTGTGTATGTGTATGTTTGTGCGTGCGTGCGTGCGTGCGCGCGCGTGGTTGTGCTTGTAACAGTAGCTTGTAATTTAGTATACGTGAGTCACTTCCTTAAAAATCATACTTTTGAGAAAATACTTGAATATATATATATATATAATATGTCAGTAATTTTTCGTATGCGTAGAATAAGTTTTTCAATTTCTTTCGTACAATTTTTACTTTTTTACCTATTTTCTTTTCAACATTTTTTTTTCGCGTGCCCAAACAATTTGTACACTGTCACTCTCTGTCTTTAAAAATTTTTTGAGAGATTAAACATTTATACTGAGGGTTTGAAACTTCACCCACTCTGGACACAAAATAAAAATTATCTGATAGAGTAGAATATTGTCAATAAGTTAAAAGTTATTAATGATTTATGTAATAGATCTGTTAGTTATGTATACACAATAGAGCAGTGGTTCTCAATCTTTTTTTTGGAGAGGTCACCCTTGACCGAGATATTTCTTCACCATATCACCCTACCATTAAACTAATCAGTAGGACTTGGCTATGTATGCTCTAAAGCAGTGGTTCTCAACCTTTTTTGGTACACGGCACACCATTATCATTATCATTACAAATTTTCGCGGCACGCTTTGGTAACCATAAGAGGGCATTAGTCATCGCTACGTACCAAAGACATCCAGCTGAGTTAAAACTGTACACTGTACAGTTTTCCTACACATGTATTGTCTAATCTTCACAACTGGTTAACATTAAATAGTCACAGTTTTATCAATTGGTATAATAATTTGAATGATTAATAGTCTACTAGGACGTTGCCACGTTGATACAAAAAAAGAGAAGAGAACTTAATATGTAAAATAAACTAAATACACAAGCATAGTTATCATAACAAATATTATAAATCGAATAAACATTAATCTCGCCAACAGTGTACGCATATGATTGACAAAAATATAATATTATCATAAATATCAGACATTTCTTGCGGCACACCTAGTCGATTTCACGGCACAGTAGTGTGACGCAGCACACGGTTGAGAATCACTGCTCTAAAGTCATGAAATATGTCTTTATGCACCAAAAATGTTAAAAATATTCTTTAATAAAATTGTTTTCTCCTTCTGAAGTACTTTTATTCGAAATATGTATAAATAAAATGTCAAATTATGAGTTTAAAGTATACTTTAGATACTCTTGGAAAGTGTGTTGAAAATGACGACCATTATTGATCTTTATATTATTAACTTCTTTCGTTCAGAATCGTCTTATTGAAGAAATGATTTATCGTTTCTTTAAAATTCCACAAACTCACCAAAAGTATCTGACCCGAGGAGCGAAGAATATCCGTGGTGCGAAGTATTTCCGACTTTTTTGCCTTTAATTTAATTTACTTTACTTTACTTTTAGATTCTGTACGAAGTGAAGAAGCTTATGTTTTTACAATGATGTTTAGTTTTTTTTCTCTTTCTGGAAACACTTTTTCTTATAGAAATACTTTTCCACAAGTTTCGATCAGTATCTCTATAGAACCAGAATCGTACCCAGATGGAACTTTAAAGAGGTTGTTTTTTTGATTTCTCAATACTTTTCCCAAAAACGGGGAAAAACTGTAGAAAAGTTGACAAAAAATGACAAAATGCAATTACCAAAATTTCCGTAAAATTGAAAATTACATTTTGACATAACTTCTAAAATAATGCAGCTAGGGACTTGAAATTTTCACCAACAACCAAAAATAGCTACGAAAACATTTCATAAAAATTTCAAAAAGATTTGATCAATTTTGAGTTAGGTACAGCATTTTGAAAATTTCGGAAATTTCTCATTTTTTGTTAGTTTTTATACAATAAAATTATTGATTTTAGATTCTGAACGAAGTGAAGAAGCTAGTGTTTTTACAATGATGTTTATTTTATTTTTTTTCTGTGTACAACTTTTCGTATAGAAGTACTTGTCCAAAAGTTTCTATCAGTAACTTTTTGAAACCGGATTTGCCTCTAGATTGTACTTAAGAGAGGTCATTTTTTTTAATTTCTCCATTCTTCAATTTTTTTTTTTTTGAAAAAATTACCCAAAATTTGACAAAAACGACTCAGAAACCATCATTTTTTGATCCAAATTTTATGAAAATTTAAACATAGATAGAAAATTAAATAAGAAAGATTTTGGCCCAAGAAAATTTTGAAAGTGTAAATAAAAAATGTTGGACATTTTTCTAACATTTTTTTTTCTCATTTATTTTTTATATTATTAACCTCCCTCGTTCAGAATCGTTTAATTGAAGAAATGATTTATCGTTTCTTTAAAATTAAATACACCCGTCAAGAGAATCCCATCCACCGTGCGAAGTATGTCCGGCTTTTTGATATTAAGACTTGAAAATTTGAATATGATTTCACTGACATATATGTCTAATTGACCTGAAAAAATCTCGAAAATCGTTAATCAACTTTTTTTTATACCCGTTGGAAGTTAAAATTTCGACGAAATTCGTTAGTTTTACCTAAAATTACGCACTTTAACGTACATAAAAGAAAATTGGCCAAACCGATTGTTTTGAAATTTGGTGCCTAAATAAAGAATTCCATCGCAATACAATTTTGGTGCAATAAAATTTTTTACGGACGAATAATTAAACATTTTACAAGAGTTTGATTGAAAAAAAATCGAAAAAAATATAGACAGATATTAAGAGATATCTATAGATTATAAATACGTGGTTGCTGAAGGTTGATAATTTTTTATTGCATCTTATGTATTTTTCGACACTGAATACGATGGTGTGAATTAAAATCCACGTGCAACAATGGTTTTCTAACTATTTTATTCTATTTTAAAAATTCAATATTTTCGGTTATTATACTAAATACCTACTATTTCACATACAAGGTCAAGTGATTTTGAGGTTCGATTCCAACCCAGCACTCCTTTTTTCTTATATTATTAACTTCCTTCGTTCAGAATCGTTTTATTGAAGAAATGATTTATCGTTTCTTTAAAATTCAATACACCCGTCAAGAGAATCCCGCTCGACGTGCGAAGAACACCCCGACGAGCAAAGTACACACTTTTTTAATTATTTGTTTTATTTAATATTATTCTCACTTTTTCCCATAACTGGCTATATCCCAACAATTTTTATGCGGAATCGTGTTAAATGCAGGTTAAATAAAAAAAAATCTTTATTATTATAAAAATGTGCGAAATCGGGTAGATAAAAAAGGTATATTTTGCGGAACCGTATATCAGCCGTCATTAGGTATCTGATTAGTATAAGATAATTTATTAGGTCCTTTTGATAATGCTCTCACGGCTCATATGGCCACACCTACATACATCTTACGCCGAAACGGCCACGCTAAAATGGCCACGCCGAAATGTCCTATACCGCGTTTTTATGTATACCTAGTGTATAACCACCTTTGAAATTAAATCCTGTTTGCGCCACTGGTGTTCAATACAAAACATTAGAAATAATAATAACTGTATTGTATTAATAATAATTCAAATAGATTTTTTAAACCGATATATCTTATAATTATTGTGTCATAATTATTTGTGTCTCTAGCAGAGACTAGGTCAAGTTAGGTTAGGTTAGGGACGGCAGGCCCTGCTTTATGATAGTTTTACGATTTAAAATATCTGTACACACAGGCGATCATATTTACAAGAAGAATAGTGCGTTCCCGAACACCAAACAAATTATCACTGCTTTGCCCAATATCAAGGTCATTGACACCAAACAGGAAAACGGAGATTTAATAATATTAGCATGTGACGGTATTTGGAACTCGATGAACAGCCAGAGTGTGGTTGATTTCGTATCGAATCGTATCCACGCTACGCCCAACATCAGATTATCATCAATTTGCGAAGAGGTAGGTACAATAACGCGTAGTCTCAAGTGTATGATGTATAAATACACTAAGTAACATGGACATCACTAGAAACACAATGTTGTTAGTAAGAGGGTATCAAATATTTTTCGAGTAATATTATGTACGTTAAATAAATAATTAATATATAATATATATGAGCTAAAAGTATTTAAATTTTGCATGGTAATACTAAATAAACAAAACTAAACAAATAACTACATATTATTACCACTCATTTACAATTTGAAATCTTGATATAAACCATAATATTCACAGGTGAGTTGAGACCACTGATAATATTCACATATTAAAGTTAAAACACTTATTTTAATAGTAATAGAATAAATCTCTCAGGGGGATACTAAGTACTTAGTATTACGAGCTTAGCGAACCTGGGGCCCCGTGCTGAGGCGTAGGGAAAGTGGCGTCACTTATAAAGTCACAGATAAAGTCTGTGACTTTTCTATCAGAACATTTTTCAGTGCTCTAATATCATAGAAAAAATCTCAGTCAAAAGACTGAGATGGGCAGGACATGCATAGAGGAAACAGAGATCAATAATGAGGACCATTATCGAAAAGAACCCTGCAGGAAAACAATCCTAAGTTAGACCTCGTTTAAGATGGGAAGATTGTGTTATTAAATATGTAAAAAGGATAGAAGCTAATTTTCAATGGAGGGAAACAGTGGCAGATATAAATAGATGGACGAGTTTATACTTAGAGTGCTGGTCATAAAAAAGATCGTTACCCCTTGGGAAAAAAAAGAAAAAATTTAAATATAATATTTATAACAATTAGGTATCGATTCACAGCAATCAAAAACCCTTTTGAAAAATAAGTCATTCTACTAGGTTCTAACACATTAGCCTCGTAGTGATGCCAATGGTGAATAATTTTAATCAATGTGTAGATCGCTTGTTTTTTTTAATTAATTTTTTTTTTACAGTTATTCGATGAATGCATAGCTCCTAATACGTCCAAAGCTGGAGTTGGCTGTGATAATATGACATGCATTATTGTTAAGTTAAAACATCAAGAGACCATCGGAAAGCGTTGCTCTCCGAGTATAGGTACATGACGGAAAAAGGCTCATTTGAATTTTGATCCAGGCACTAAATGCAAGAAATCTAAATTGGGTTCAAATAGATTTGAATCAACTAGTTAATACTAAGAACTCTTCCATAATTCTGATTTACATGAGACTGTAATTTACTAATAGACATGGTTTTAGAATCCGAACCCTCCATTCAGTAGCGTATCCAGGATTTTTTTTTTAGAGGGGCTGAGCAGTGACAAAATTCCATAGTCATCTTTCATTCATTAATTTTTACAAATTAGAAAAAAACCCTTGAAATCATACATTCTCACCCACGCCAAGCATTTTTTTTTTTTTTTTTTAATTAGTTCCTATGCACCAGCTCCATACATTATGTCATTATATATTTATTATAAAATATAATAACAATAACAATTATAATTTTAGTTCTCTTACAAATTTTCCTCTATTTACAATAAAACTAAAAATAATTTTAAACAATTAAAATACGTTTGCCTGGTCAAATCTAGATGAATTTATTTACAGTATAACATCAATAATCCCAACTAATTGGGACCGCAAATAGTTCAGATAAGCGAAATTTTGGAGAGTTTTGTAAGAGAGTTTGGTAATTATAGTTCGGGTAATAGAAGGTTCGTATAACGAAGATTCGGATCATCAAGGTTTTACTTTACTGTATTTGTCATTGATGATGATATACTAATTAGTAATTAATCTTAGATAAAGTTATTACAAGGGGTAGAATGTTCATGACTGCATATTGTTTTATAAGTTCTCTTATTACAAATATTCTTGGATAAAAATGTGTTTTATGATGTCTAGGTTCACATATCAAAATTATATTTTGTATACCTATAGCAGCAGTTTCCCAATTTTTAGCACATAAGAGTATAATTTAGATTTTTTCTAATTTTATATATATATATATTTTGTTTTTTGATACAAAGTAGCAAAATAAAAACTAAAACATAATCTAAGTTTGTATATCTGTAATCTGTATTTTAAATAAGTTATAAAAAAATAATCGCTTTTTTTAAATATATTATGATTTATATATATATATATTATTTTTACCATTCCACCTATTTTGTACTATCATAACATTGTTATGATTAATTACTTATATTTAATTAATAACATTGCTAAATTAATTCACTATAATATAATTAGAAGGTACTAATGTTTATCGTGACGCCACTGGACAGTCACGGTAGAAAAAAGTGCAAAATATTTAGTTCATCGGGTAAGATTTAAACCCGGCACCGTCGCATTCGAACTTGACTCCTAAATCACTAAACTACCAGAAAAGCGTTGAAAACCATTAAAATAGTAGATATTTAATATTATACCCGAGAATGTTGAATTTTCAAAATAGAATAATTAGAAAACTATTGATGCAAGTGGATTTTAATTCACACCATTGTATTCAGCATCAAAAAATTATAAGATGGCCAAAAAACATTACCTACCAACCTTTTGCATGTAAATTATATTATATCAATTGAAATATAATTAATTATATCTGAAAGAAATATATCATAATAATTTGTCTGTAATTTCTCCAATTTTTTTCAATCAAACCCTTGTGAAACGTTTAATTCTTTGTCCATAAGAAATTTTATTGCACCAAAATATTCGAACTGAAATTCTCTATCTAGGTACCAAGTTTCAAAAAAAACGGTTCAACCAATTTTTTTTTATGTACCTAATGTATAATTTTAGGTAAAACTAACGAATTCAAAATTTGACGGTTATAGAGAAAAAAATTGACTCATGATTTTCAAGATTCTTTCAGGTCATTAAGTCATATATGTGAGTGAGGTCATATTAAATTTTCTAGTCTTAATATCAAGAATCAAAAAATTATAGTATATAAAAACTAACAAAAAACGAGTAATGATAGAAACTATCACTAACTTAATCATCTAATTTCTTTACAATATATTATGCTAGTGACATAATTTGTTCAAATCCAAAATACAAAGAAAAAGATTTTGGGTAGGCTCTAGTTTACTTGTACACTACAAATACAATGCTAGTGATTGCTTTGTTAGCTTAATTTGTTTTTTGTTAGAAACATTAATGTTGTCAACAAATTTAATAAATATTTTTTTGCTTTTATCAGAAACATTATCTTGATTTGAGTATGGTTGTAGGTTATTATTTATTTATTATTATTTTATTTTATGATATTTGGTTTGAACTGAAAACCAATATTTTTGAGTTTTTTTTAATGTACACATGTAAGACTTAATTGTATAATGTAATATTCATAATTATTTGTACTTTGGTATGCCCATTGTTCATATTAAT
>JAIPRM010002882.1:0-19108 GCA_025469315.1 Stegophylla sp. TES_Ste_2020
TCTTCAGTAAAACGATTCTGAACGAAGGAAGTTAATAATATAAGAAAAAAAAAATATCAGATCCGAAATTATATGCACTAAAACGTACGAAATATGCATGCATTTATTCAATTAATGTATTATTGAAGTATACACTAAAAATGTATTAACATGAAACAAAATATGATATTAAGTGCATAAAACAATTTTGTTATGATGTAATGATTCTTAGGAAAATGGGTAGTTTTAAAGAGAAGGTTATAGTGTTGGTTATTTTTTTTAAACCTCCTCCCAGATCAAATTTGAATGTACGCCACTGCTTCAACGCATACTAAAAATAAATGATTCTAGCGATCTTTACGAAATATAAATAGAGAACTACTATTTATAGTATTTATATTTAAATATTTAAATTTATTTATTTTAAATTTTTATTTATTTTAAAAATTTAAATAATTACTATTTATATTTTAGTGAAAAAAATTTCATACGGACGATTAATGCGAAACTTTATGAGGTTTTGATCGAAAAATATCGAACATTTTAGTATACATATTAAATATTAAAAACTATAAATAATTTATCATAAATAAAAATAGACATTGATGACTTATTGTTATTAAATAATAGTATTGGTCAATTATTACTGAACGTTTGAAAAAAATAGAGGATTTTATTGGACTGTATTGTTTAAAAATAAATGTTAAATCTATAAATAGCTCAAATTCTAAGTATTCTCATAAGAACATTAAAATGCTAATTAAAAGTTTGTTAATACCTTATACATTTATAATTTATAAATATACATTTTTATTGCTTATAGTATTTTTATAAAGACATGATAATCGACAATAATCGTAATTTTCAATTCGTTTAACATTTGTTATTTAATTACAGAATAAGCCATGTACAATTCGTTATTCGTATAAATGATCAAATTTGTATAATATATTGTAGGATACTGCATTATTATTTATTAATATTAAGTGGTTATATTAAAAAATTAAAGATACTGGCATATCTGATTCGTTTCTTATCTATGTTATAATAGAAGTTGTATTTTGACTGGAGAGTAAAATTATACCTTTGATCTCTCGATAAAATATTTCTCCGGAAAAGAAAATAAAACCACAGGTAAGAAAGGCCCCTAATTTTTGTAATATTAATTATAGACGATTATTAACTTACATTCACGAATTTATATTTATAAATAAATGTGAATGAACGAAGTTACATCATTTCGACGCGTCTTATAAATTTATCGGCGGCGTAGGTTGATTCCACGAGGTGTTTGGTCGACCCGCTTCGCTCCACAAATTAAAATTCCTCGGCCTGCTATGTAACATGGGGAAATTTCGGCTTAATAACCGACTTGCTGTGCAATAAAATTGCTGTCCGAATAGCCGATAACTCGATTCGCGGACGCATAAACCGGTTTCGTCCATAATGAAGAAAAAAGTTTATAATACAACAGTTTATAATTTTTATTGAAATTTACTCATACAACACATTAATTGAATAATAGTTTACAATCAAGACATTGAGTAATATTATATTCATAGCCCATAGGCATCTGGAAAGGGAGGTAAGATGGGGCATTTGCCCCTTCTGGACTTTTTAAAAGTTTTTTTTAACTATTATAATTATATCTGTAGTTAGATATTTACAATTTATTAGATAGCATTTAACTGTAGACCTCAGTAGTAATTGTTCTTCAAGCATCTCGAGGGGGGCAAATGACCCTGTTGCCAACCCCACTAGCATTTAAAAGTATTTTTCAAATATATCTTATATAACTATTGACCAAAAATTAAATTATTAATTTATTATCAAATTTTCAATTTTTTTTATTTTTATTTTGGTCATACTATCGGTTATTATGACCGGTCCATTGAATGTCATAAATGGTCTCTACTGTATTATAAAAAATACAATACAATGATGTATGGTTTACATTGAACGACAGAAATGTGACGCAGCAATTGCGGTCTAATCAAGAAACCAAAAATATCACTGAAAAGTATAGATTCAAATATTGTATTGAATAATGTCATGCAATAATACAAAAATATCATAAATAAACGATTTTTTTTTTTTTTTTATAAAATGGATTATTAAAGTTGTAAATTAACAGAAAGGAAAAAACGGTATTAATATTAGACACTCCGGGAAAATGAGACACTAAGTTGAAATACGCATAATTCCGTGTAATACGGGGTATGTTCACCCTAGGATAGTTTATAATCTCCTAATGAAATTTACTGTAATATAGCTATTAATATTTCGTAATATTTTTTTACGTTTTGTCGTTTCAGATAATCAAGATGTGTGACAATGGAGATTTCTACGCAGTTTTCGGCTTATTTCTGGCTTGCATGTTTGATAATATTAGTAAGTGTATTATATTTATACCGGGTTAATACCGGTATATCGAAGATATACCGTACATCAGGGTGCGGCTATCCGTGGCCCTGTGAGCGATTTAATGTAGTCCTCAAAGCTCATTTAATTAAACACATGTTTAAAAGTTTTAAATAAGTGCCGGTTTTGTTTTAAACTTAAGGATAATAAGACTATGACGATAATATTTGCTCAGAGGATACAAAAAAAATATATTAAAAAGAGCTGTTTATAGTTTACACCATGTAAACAAAAAAATTATTAATTTAAAACAAAAAAGTTTTATTTTTTTTGTTGCAATATTGGTTATAAAGGTCTCTGTCAACTTTTGCTGTACAGCAGCGGTTCCCAAACCATTTGTGGTGCCCCCAATGAGAAATTATTTATTCTTTTAAAAAATAAATAATAAAGAAGCTCTTTAATTTCTTCTTTAAAAAGAATTTTCATTAATAACCAATTGCATTCATAATAATTTCATTGAACATGTGTTTTTATAAAAAAAAAAAAAAAAACAATACAAAAGAGAAAAATTATAACATGAACAGGACTGAATCTGGAGCATATGTAACAGCCCCTCCCTTATATTCACTAAATTTTTGATATTGATGTGTCTGTAAATATATGACGTCCAGGAGCAAGAACCAAAACTCGTCTCCTTCTAGATCTGACACTGATCATGAATGATGTAATTATTAAAATTTCAACCAATTAATAGATACATTTTCATACTTGAAGAAAAAAAAATTAATGCAAATTATTATAAACGTTAATACTATAACCAAAGACTGTTATGTGGCTGTTTATTTTGTCAAAGTTTAGCAATGTCAGATTTTATTTACACGTACACAGAAGCAGAGACAACAAATGAAGAGTCTGGTAGAAAAGTGAAGAAATTTTTTGAACGGAGGAAAAATTTTTATATGAAAGAAAATAAGAGAAAATCACTACACTGTCATCAAATTATGATATATTTAATCATTTTCAATTGCGAATGGAATGAAAAAGCTGATGTTTTTACAATGATTTTTTGCTTTTTATGTAAACACTTTTGTGTAGAAATACTCGTATAAAAGTTTCAATCAGCATTTTTTTTTAATTAGAATTTTGCTCTAGATCAGTGTTTTCCGACCTGGGGTGACGTATACACATTACTGGGGAGGGTCTAGCAGTCATCACAGAGTAAAATTTTTAATTAATGTAAAGAAAAAATGAATAATGACCGACCGTTACTGGGTATTGGTAACGGATAAAGATTACAATTAAGGTTTAGCCACTAAACATAACTCATTACTACAATTATTCACATTCATTGATTATTCCATTAAACATAATGGTAAATAAAGAATTAATAATAATTAACTCTTATTTATATTGTATAATTATTATCATAAATAAAAAAGTTATCATTTAGAATATTGTTTAGTTCATTTGTAAAGATATAAAAAAAAAAAATGATAATTTTTTTCATCTATAGGAGTGAGGGGCGCAAGATTTTTAAAAATCTACAAGAGGGTAGAATAGAAAAGATTGGGAACCACTGCTCTAGAAGCTACTTTTAAGAGGTCATTATTTGAAATTCTCAATACTTTTTCCAAATTTGGGTAAAATTACCAAAAATTTGATAAAAATGTCTAAAACTATGCTTTTTTTTTTTTAGGTAACTAAAACTTTAAGAAAAATTAAATATAGATTTAGCAAAAAAAATTATAAAATTGAGAATTTTCATTTCTAATAAATTATTATTATAAAATTTTTTTCTTTTCTCCAACAAAATTCTTATGCTCTGGTTGAATAAAAAATAAATTATTTTTTGTAAATATAATAAACTTTAAAAATTTTAAATAAAATTGTCTCGAATAAACTAAAACTCAGTTTAGAATCGTTTTATTACAGAAATTTTATTTATCTTTTCTTTTAAATTCAATACACCCAGCAAATTTTGTGGGACTACCCATAGTGTAAAGTATGTTCCGCCTTTTAGATTCTTAATGTAGTGAAGAAAATTATGATATTACAATGATATTTATTAAATTTTTTTTCTTCTTCTGTACACACTTTTTTGTACAGAAATACTAGTCCAAAAGTTATGATTGGTAACTTAATAGATCCAAAATTACATCCAGATGGTACTTTTGAAAGGTCATTTTCCAAATTTTTCAATACTTCTTCCAAAAACGGGGAAAATCAGTCAAAAAATTTACAAAAAAATGGCAAAATATGCTATAACAGGAATTTTAGTAAAATTGAAAATTGCTTTTTAACATAACTTCTAAAATAATGCAGCTAGGTACTTGAAACTTTCACAAACTACTAAAAATTGTCTCGAAAATATCTCATAAAAATTTCAAAAAGATTTGATCAATTTTGAGTTAAGTACAGCATTTTGAAAATTTCGGAAATGTCTCATTTTTTAGTGAATACAATTTTTGATTTTTGATATTAAGACTTGAAAACTTAATATGATTTGACTGGCATATATATCTAATTGACCTGAAAAAATCTCGAAAAATCGTTAGTCACCTTTTTTTTTATACCCGTTTGAAGTTAGAATTTCGAAACAATTCATTAGTTTTACCTCAATTACACACTTAAACGTACATAAAAGAAAATTGGTCTGGCCGATTTTTTGAAACACAGTTCCTAAATAGAGAATTTCTTTGTGAATATTTTGAGGCAATAAAATTTCTTATGAACGAATAATTAAACATTTTACTAGGGTTTTATTGAAAAAAAAATAGAGAAAGTACGGAAAAATAACCTATTTTATTAGGTGCATATTTTTTATTAACATACAAAAGGTTGAGAGGTTGGTAGGTAATGTTTTTTTGTCATTTTATGTATTTTTCGATGCTTAATATGATGGTGTGAATTAAAATCTATGTGCATTAATAGTTTTCTAATTATTTTATTCTATTTTATAAATTCAATATCTTAATATGAATTATGATTTTAGTCGTATTGGAAATAAATAAAAATTAAATAAAACAACCCAAATATTTTGACTCCAATTTGCCAATCCCTGGTGAGTGATAAAACATGACCCTCCTCCAGGTATTATTTCCTACCCTAAGCTATAACAGTTGAAAAGCTGGTGGTACAGAAAATATTTTCTGAATAATTTTTAAAGCTATTTTCAAGGTGAGCCTTAATTAATTTTAAATTGAGATAATAAAGGTTTGATTTTGTGAAAAATTTGATTCAAAATTCATTGATTGTTTAGTTGTTAATTGATAGTAATTTTAGATTATATAACAAATTTAAAATTTATATTGTATCAATTTTAAGCAATTCTGACTGCACTTTAACAATTTGTATAATACAATTTATTTTAATTCAATTACATTTTTGTACATCATAATATATTTGTTGCTTATTGATATAATAAATATGTCATGAGATTTAATATTGCAGTATGCAATATTTCTGTTAAATGCCATAAAACAATAATATTTTTCACAAATATTGGCAAATTTTAAATAAAAATATACTACTACATTATTTTAAATTCTAATTTTAAAAATAAATTGCATCAAAGGGCTTCTAGATTAAAATGATGAAAGTTTTAAGCATTTATAACACATATTTTAGTTCTTCTAAACCGTAATTGAATAAAAATGTTTTTTAATACAAAGTTGAACACATTTAAACAAATATTAATTTTACACACCAAGTTAGAACAAAGTTATAAACAATATCCATCTACAATACATTTTAAATTAAATTAATATTATATATAAAAATTTCAAATAGGCAATTAAATTGTACTTTTTTTTCATGTTTAAAACCGCACATTTTGCTGCCGTTTTTTCCGCCTTTCTAATTTTTTTTGTTTTTTCTCGTTTATTTCTGGTGTTTCTTCTTCAGGTGTTCGCTGCATAAAATATGGTCCAAGAAAGTTTTTCCACACTACCCAAAATGCTTGACCAGGTGCCTGTTAAGTTAAAATGTCAATGAATATTAAATTTGAATAAATATTGCATATATAGTCATTTACGTAAAACTAAAATTATATTAAATTTTATAGGAAATTGTCAAAAAAATACCAGAACTTAATTTTATGTTATAAATATAAAATACAATTAAAAATTTGAAATGTTCAAAATACTATAATAATTTAATTATTATTTAGATTGAGATATCTATATATTTGTTAAGCTTTTTTTAAAAAATATTATATTTTAAAGAAGTACTAGTTCACTGGAACAAAATTGCAGAATTAAGATATTATTCTTTAGATTCTGAGCTGTAGCTAAAAACTTGAAAATTTTGCAAGTTACTAAAAATGATCATGAAAATACTTCATAATCAAAAACATTTGATCAATTATAAGAAAGTATAAAATTTTGAAAAAAATTGGAAAATTCTTGTTTTTTGTAAATTTTTATTTCATAAAATTTTTAATTCTCGATATTAAGACTTGAAAAATGTATTATAACCTCACTCACATATATGTCTAATTAATCTAAAAACAATCATTAAAATCATAAGTCAACTTTTTTCTCTATAACCGCTTTAAGTTTAGTATTTTGACGAAATTTGTTAGTTTTAACTAAAATAACACATTTTAACATAGATAAAAGAAAATTAGTTCAAACAATCTTTATGACATTTGGTACATAAGACGAGAATTTCATTGTGAATATTTTGGTACAATAACAATTTTTACAGACAAATAATTAAACATTTGACAAAAGTTTGATAGAAAAGCAGAGAGAGCATGGACAAATTTTATGGTACATTTCTAGTTTACAAACACCCCAAAAGGTTGGTAATAATTTTTCGCCATATTATGTATTTTTTGATAATAATACAATGTTGTAAACTAAAATCCATGTGTATCAATAGTTTTCTAATAATTCTATTTCGAAAATTCAATATTTTTGGTTATTTTATTAAATTTCTACTATTTCAACGGTTTCAACGCTGTTCTCATGGTCAATTGGTAGTAAAGATATCAATATCAATTAAAATGGTACCGGGTTCAAACCTTACCCATTAAACTAAGTATTTTATACTTATTTCGATCGTGACTAACCAGAGGTAACACGATAAACATTAGTATTAATTATGTTATTGTAAATTTATGTTGGTTTATGATAATTAGAGAGGCTTGATATTATTTTATTATGATGTTTATATTTTAATGTAATTTGGAATTATTTGTGGAATATTCATTAGATGTAAGGGAATACATAAAAATAAATTTTTGTTATTCATAAATATTATATGTAACCAAATAATCTTAAGATCAATATTTAAGTTCTATGCTTCTAAACTGATAATTATTATTGTGTATTAGTTGAAACTCTGCTCAGAATTGTTTTATTGAAGAAAAGATTTATCATTTCTTTAAAATTCAACACATCTGCCAAGAGTATCCCTCCCCTCTCCAAGATGTGAAGTACACAATTTTTTTTAATCCAAACTTTATGAAAATTTAAACATAGATAGACATTATGATAAATATTGTGGTTAAAGAAAATCATGGAATTGTAAAAAAAAAGTAAAGGTAAGAAAGCCAGACATACTTCGTACCACGGATATTCTTTGCTCTTCGGGTCAGATACTCTTGGTGGATTTATGGAATTCAATAAAATACAAAGAAATAAATCATTTCTTCAATAAAACGATTTTGAACAAAAGAAATTAATAATATAAAAATCAATAATGGTCATCATTTTCAACACACTTACCAAGAGTATTTAACCCGAAGAGTGAAGAATATCCGTGGTGCGAAGTATGTCCGGCTTTCTTATCTTTACTATACTTTTTTTTTTCTATCTAATAAATAAAAGAAAAAAATTAATAAGAAAAAAATGTCAACATTTTTTTTCACATTTTCAAAATAATTTTCTTGCTCCATAATAGTTTGTTCCAAAAAAAAACAAAAATTGAAGAATTGAAAAATTCAAAATATGACCTTTCTAAAATACCAGCTAGAGGCAAATCTGGTTTCAAAAAGTTACTGATTTAAACTTTTGGTCAAGTAGATCTATACGAAAAAGTGTATACAGTAAAAGAAAAAAAAAGAAAAAAATAAATATCATTGTAAAAACACTAGCTTTTTCACTTCATTCAGAATCTAAAATTGAAATTTTTATCTAACACTTTTTTTCATCAATTTTTTTAATTTTTAGTAAAATTGTCTCTTTTTACTTTTTTTTATTTATTGGATAAAATAAAGTAAAGTAAAGTATGGACAAGAAAGCCAGACATATAATATTGGTGGGTGTGTAGAAAAGGAGGACTCTTATTGTTCTTTTTATCATTAACATACTTCGTTCAGAATTGTATAATTGAAGAAATGATTTATCATTTCTTTAAAATTCAATATAGCCACCAAGAGATCTGGCCCTTGATTCAAAGAATACCTATGATGCAAAGTATGAGTGGCTTTCTTGTCTATACTTTGATTTAATTATTTTACTTACCAACAACCACAGAAGCCAAAAATAATTAGAAATAAATGATAATAATTGGCAACCTGATGTTAAAATAATTAAGTCCTTTGTGTATCTAAAATAAAAAGATAATCATGTCTTTACCAAAAAATAAGTAAAATATTATTTATAAAAATATAGGTTCTATTTGTGATAATGTATGTTAAACGCAATGTGTTTTATAATTACTCAGCTAAACCGCCTTCCATGTTGAGATCCGTTCCAGCGTCTAATAATTGACCACTTTCACTATATTTAGGTGTTGACATATATGACATAAATTTATAGCTACCACCATGAGATGCTATGACAAGAGCATACAAGAACTGAAAAAAACAAAAATTATTTTATAAATTTCATGTGATTGGATACTTCAAATGGTTATTATATATATGAAACCAAAATACTTTGTTTGGGTGTAATAATTAATAACTACAGACAAAACTAAGAAATTTTTTTATAAATAAAATAATGCTTAATTATTTATTAGAATGAGAAAAACTGTCATAAAATTGTGAATTGCATTTTTTTTTACAAATACTTAGGCTAGGATCACAATAAGCATTTTGTCGGGAACCGATCGGAACAACAACCATAACACCTAAAATAGTATAAATTTAAATGGAAAATGTATTATCTCATCTACATGAAACCAATTCACTGGTCTCTGCAACCATCAGAACAAGACTGTAACATGCAGCGGTCGAACTGTCATGATATTAATCATATATAAGCGCAATGGAGTTATCTATTATCCCGATTTACATATCTTTATTGGTTCCCAACAAAATGCATAGTGTGATCCTAACCTTAGTTGAAATGCATTTTCCTTTCATGTTGCATATTTTAAACCCTTGATCTGGATAAGCTTCTAAATAACATAAAGTCTTTGTCATTAATGATAGATTAAGTAAAACATGTGATAATGCAGGAGACCCTATTTTATCATATTAAACAAAGAGTACTGACAATCAGTGAATCAGTTAATGAGAAAAAATGTTAGCAAACTGATCAAAATATTTTTTCACATTTTCAAAATTTTTTTGCGCCAGCCAAAATGTTTCTCATATTATTGTCTACTTACGTTTAAATTTTAACAAAGTATGGATCAAAAAACGATGGTTTCCAAGTCGTTTTTGACTAGTTTTTGGTAATTTTTCCCCAAAACAAAAATTGATGAATTGAGAAATTCAAAAAATTACCAAAAAAATAAACATCATTGAAAAAACACTTCGTTCAGAATTTAAAAATATTATATAAATATAATAAAGAAGAATACAAGCATTAGAGATGTGAACATGGAGGAAAAAGATGAAGATCAATAAAATAAAAAAGTAATCGAATATGTAAGTGTTAACTAAAACAAATGAATCAAAACAATTATCAAAATAATGGAAAAAAGGAAAACTAAGTTTTTTGGAAACATTATGAGGCACAACATGTTTATTATAAATATTATGGAAGGAAAGATAAAAGGACAAAGAAGAAGAAAATAGCTGAGGGAAACAAATCTGAGGAATATGAAGAGCTCTCTAGCATCTCTAGCAAGTTATGAAAAAATGAGGAGATTGATTACAGCAACAAGGTGAAATCTTTAAATAAAAAAAAAAAATTATAATTTTAGTTACTATCCAAAATAACTAAATATTATACATACTAACATAATTTATCAAATTAACACATATAGTATACATGAGCAATGAATATATTCAGACACGAAATGCATCCAAGTACCTATTAAAAATAATTGTTTTTAAATTACAAAAATGTTTTTAACAACCTAAAAGATTTTATCCTATAATATTCAAATTTGTTTTGGGATTCAATTACACAATACAATCATTCTAAAAATTTTAAAAATTAACAATAATAGGTACTTAATTATTCTTCTTATTTCACAAATAGTAACTGTAACATTGCAGATTTGTATACCTGTTAACACCTAGGATAAAAGATAAAATACTTCCTTCACATTTTAATGGAAAAGAAAAAAAAAATGTCATTAAGAATATTCATTAATCATTAACTGTAATTTTAGATTCTGAACGAAGTGAAGAAACTTATGATTTAACAATCATGTTTATTTTTTCTCTTTCTGTGAACACATTTTTTTTATAGAAATACTTGTCCAAAAGTTTCGAACAGTATCTCTATGGTACCGGAATTGTACCTAGATGGTACTTTAAAGAGGTCATTTTTCCAATTTCTCAATACCTTTTCCAAAAACGGGGAAAAACTGTCGAAAAATTTATGAAAAACGCAATTACCAAAATTTCCGTAAAACCGAATATTACTTTTTGACATAACTTCTAAAATAATGCAGCTTGAGACTTGAAATTTTCACCAACCACTAAAAATAGTTACGAGAAAAATTTCATAAAAATTTCAAAAAGATTTGATCAATTTTAAGTTAAGTACAGCATTTTGAAAATTTTGGAAATTTCTTTTTTTTGTTAGTTTTTATGTAATAAAATTTTCGATTTTTGATATTAAGACTTGAAAATTTAATATGATCTCACTGACATATATGTCTAATTGACCTGAAAAAATCTCGAAAATCGTTAAGTTTTACTTAAAATTATGCACTTTAACGTATATTTAAGAAAATTAACGATTTACGAGATTTTTTTCAGTTCAAATACACATACATATGAGTGAGATTATTTTAAGTTTTCAAGTATTAATATCAAAAATCAAAAATTTTGTTATATAAAAACTAACAAAAAATGAGAAATTTCTGAAATTTTCAAAATGCTCTACTTAACTCAAAATTGATCCAATCTTTTTTTAAATGTTTATAAAAGTTTCTCATGATCATTTTTAGTATTTGGTGAAAGTTTCAAGTCCCTAACTACATTATTTTTTAAGTTATGTCAATAAGCAATTTTCAATTTAACGGAAATTTCGATAATTTCATATTTTGCCATTTTCGTCAATTTTTTTACAGAATTTCCACATTATAGAAAAAAAGTATTAAGAAATTTGAAAAAATACCGCTCTAAAGTACAATCTGGGTGTGATTCGGGATCTAGAGAGATATTGATCAAAACGTTTGGACAAGAATTTTAATACCAAAAAGTGTTTTCAGAAAAATAAAAAATAAATATCATTGTAAAATCATAAGCTTCTTGGCTACCCCACAGAATCTAAAATAATTCATGAGAAAAAAAAGTGTTAGAAAAATGTCCAAAATTTTCTTTCACATTTTCACAATTTTCTTGCGTTAAAATATTTTTCATAATTATTGTAAATCTATACTTAAATTTTCAGAAAATTTGAATTAAAAAATTATTGTTTTCGTGTCTTTTTTGTCATAACTATTTAGAGTAGTTTTTCCGAAAAAAAAATTTGAAAATTAGAGAAATTCAAAAAATGATCTCTTTAAAGTACCAACTAGAAGCAAATTTGATTTCAAAATTTGGTGATTGAGACTTTTGGACAAGTATTTCTATACAAAAAAATGTTTACAGAAAAAAAATAATAATGAACCTATAAGCAATTATTTTTTTTAAACCTTAAGTGATAATTAACCCTCCTTAGAAAGTTTGGCACTAACTAGTTAGAAAGTTAAAGTTAAATTAGAAAGTTAAGTTTCATGTAAAATTCTAACTTAACTAGTTAGATTTAATTTATAATAACTTTGTTACTTAACAAGTTGAATCAAATGTATAAAATAATCTAATTATGAATTGTTGAAAGCAATAATTAACTAGTTATTTTTATATTCTTTTTTTCTTTTAAAAAATCCAATTGTTCTGTAGACTATTAGTCGGTATTTATAGCCATTGTAATAATATATTAGTAATGATGAATATCAAGTATTTTAAATTTTATGATTAAAATATTTTTAATCTACCTAACCAAACTAACTTACCTAGTTTTTTCAACACTTTAACTAATTGTAAAAATGACTAACTTGCCCAGCTTTGGGTTTAATTATGATAAAATATAAAAATACTTTTACATACTATGTTTGTTAGGGAAAAAACATTTCCAAAAGTTAAATTGAATACAATGTATATGGCGCTAACTGATCCTATCATGTAACTGTAAAACTTCAACGTGGCTTCGTTTTCTTCCAGTATTTGTTTCTGACCTTTGGTGCCAACTTTACCTTTTTGAGGCTGTGGAGAAACAAATCAAATTCAATTGGTGACAGCTAAATACAAAAATATTCAAATGAACACAACTGCCTCAGCGGTTCGATTATTTACATACCGCCATTATTGTGAAGTTCCTTCGACAGGATTACAACAAAACGATTGCGAATCGCGATGATAGTTCAAGAAGTTCAAGTGTATGTTGAAGAAAACTAGGCCATTTCCTTTCAATTTTTGAATTTATATTAGTTTAGGTAGGCTTACTACATATTAATACTGTACTGTGAGTCTGTGAAGTATAAACGTTATCAACGGGTTATCACTGATCATTGATCTCGTCTCAACACGTTTATGATGATTGCAGACACGTGTCGTTCTCCAATCAGCGCCAAAGAGTGACCAACATTGCGTGCAAAAATACACTGCACCGTAGATATTGTTTTGATCATGAACAACCTTACTAACCATCATTATATTCTTATAAAATAAAAGTAAATTAATATTATTGAAATTGATGATAAATAATAAAAAATTGTTATTGAAAGTTGTTCATGATTTATCTATGACTATTATCTATGATTGATAAGTGGTAGTTTAGTATTTACCACGGTTATCTATTAACCATGATTAGTAGAAGATAAACACAGACTATGATATTCTTATTTTATTGACATTTAAATTATATTAATTGAATCCATAAAATTAAATGCAATTTTCACAGTAATAACTAGGTTTTAGACATTTATTATGAATCCTTTAGACTTTTCTGACAGTGGTGACGAGAGTAATGATTCAGACTACAAACCTCCAGGTAACTGAAATTTTTATCATTTGTTAAATAGTTCTACCTAGCTACACATTTTTTCCAAGTGCAGTAGGCATCTTTCAATTTTCAAAAGTAATAAGTTATCGTCATGACTCATAACATTTAACAAAGCTAAAAATTAAAATGATTATTAAAGCCAAACATACTTTTTAATGAATATTCTTCACTCCTTGGGTTGGATAATGTTGGTGGGTGTACAATAAATAATTTCTTCAATGAAAGGATTCTGACCTAATAATTCAATATATAATATATATAGGTATTGAATATGTTTAACAATTTAATGACATACCTAATTATCCTTGATTATTTCATTAATCGTGAGAATGTTTAATTTTATCATGCTTTGAAATTTAAAACATATAATTTAAAATTGACTGATTTTAACAAAAAATATAAGTACCTACCTATAAATAGACTTAAGGCTGTAAAGCAAAAAAAAATTTAGGGAAGGTCTAAACCAACAGCCAGCAACAGGCAGACTGCGGTTTGAATTCTAACCGCTAAAGGCAAAAAACTGGACTGGCAACATATCTTACTGAATATGTTATTTACTATAATTAATAAAGAAATTGTATATTTCTTTCAAACCGAAAGAAATTGACAATTGACCTGACTACAATGCTTAGTTTCACATACATTACCTATGAGACGTTTTCAAACATTAATTTTTTAAAAATCAAATAGGTATCAAACAAAATTAACTAACTCTCATATTGATGGCGCATGTGTATCAGCTGTTCTTCACGAGTTCCCAATTCCTAAAAATTAGCTAATGAAAATAAATGCAGTTTCTCACATTAAATAGCTTGGTTATTCTTTAATATTGTATATTTTTCAATTGTAAAATAATAATTTTATTTATATTTAAAATCAGGTGAAGAAGAAAATTTATCAGAAATTGATTCAGATGATCCAATCGAAGATGATGCAGATAGTGCAAATTCTTCTGCCAAGATATCAAAGAAATCTATTAAAAAACGAACAAAGGGAAAAAGAGGCCCACAAAAGAAAATTAAAAACAGGTATTATATAGTCAATTTCACTGATAACTAATTTATTGTATTAATTTATATATTATTTATCGTAATTAGAGAAATTGAAGATGAAACTATTGAAAAAACAAAAGAAGAGGTAGATAATCTCCTAAATTCCTCCGTTGAAGATAAAAAACGTTTGGATGCTTTGTGGGAAGGTAAAAATAATAATTATACTTTTATAAATATTAAGTAACTTACTTATAATAAAGTAATATTATTATTCGAGAGATTCGATCTTATTTATACCTATTTTTTTTTTTTTATGTGTTTTATTTTTTTATTTTATTTTTTGCATAAAATATTATAATGTTGCCGTCATTGATATCATATAAATTCAAAAGTGCTACTGCAATTTGCCACCTTTTTTCTCTACTTTTTCTCTAGTTTGATAATTTAAGATGCGAGAATTTACCAATGTGCCACCGCATTTGCGGTGAATTAAAAACTACATTATTGCTTATAATATAAATATATAGACCACCTAAGCACTAGACTTTTTAATCATTTTACATTATGAGCAATGTCTCTAAAGTTAATATTTATGGCATTTCAGTTGCTACTTTTGAATAGAAAATTATAGGTTTTAATTTTTTTTTATGTCTGTTAAATAAAATCATCGAGATCATCAGAATTTAAAAAATTTGCTATAGATGATTCACTTATCATTTATTGTGATTTAAACCTTTTGTTGTGATTTATATAATTTTATTACCTGTAAAAATTATGGACTAACACTTTGTTAGTGTGTCCCTGAAATAAGCGTATGCCTGCAGGGTATGCAAGTACATACTCTGCACACCCCCTGTATATGCCCATGATATGATATCCTAATGATATCCTAATAAATGTATTGTTATACAATGGGAATTATGGTGAATTGTACAATGTACATCAATAAAATATTAATTGGATATCATAATTTGATACATGAGACTTAACATTTTATAAAAGACTGATTATCCAGTATATAATATACATAAGTCAATAAATAAATACATATTATTGAAATTTAATTTCTTAATTTTGTAAAAGGAAAATATTTATTTGTAGAACTTGAATATTAACATGTATTGATGATATGTATATGAGGGAGCAGAAGTTTTTGTTCTTATTGTATTTATACTTCTATTAAAATTGCTTATTGTGCTTTACCATAGATTGTAAGTATTCAGAAATTAAAATAAATGAATAAATAAATAGTTTACCTGCACAGTCCTATTCTTTAAATTACTTGTTATAATATACATTATTTATAATCCCATATTTTGTTACTAGAATTTCAACGACCAATAACAAAAAAATCTTCTATTTCATTAAATAGCGATGGAAATAAAATGAAGACAAAAAAACCTGAAAAAGTGTCTAATAAACCAGAATCGTCCAAGAAGAGGGACTTTGAAGACCTGTTTGAAAGTTCAAATTCATCTGCTCAGTAAGTTCAATTTCAGTACTTAATTTCTCTTGGAATAAATATATAGAGAAATTCCTTTAGTTACTTTATCAGTTATAGCATTATTCTAAAATTAAAGTGTTATATGGCAAAGACAGCAATCTACATTTTTTGTGACATGAAATTTTAGATTCTGAACAAAGTAAAGTGAAGCAATGATAAGTAAAAGTATAGACAAAAGAGCTGAAAACATACTTCGGACCACAGGTATTCTTTGCTCTTTGCTCATCGGGTATTCTTGGTGAGTGTGTTGAAAATAATGACTACTATTGTTCTTTATAGGTATTATTAACTTCCTTTGTTCAGAATCGTATGATTAAAGAAACAATTTATTGTTTCTTTACAATTCTACACTCCCATCAAGAGTATCTGACTTGAGAAGTGAAGTATACCCGTAGTGCAAAGTATGTCCGGCTTTCTTGTCTATACTTCACTTAATTTTGCTTTACTTTACTTTTTAAACATTTTTATAGTATTATTTATGCTGCATCGACTGGTAAGTATTATGATTACCTACATAGGTATAGAGCTTTGAAACTATTTGATTGAGGCAAAGACAACAATTTCGATTATAATTTCCACTGTAAATATCAATCTTCATTACCTACAGTATCCAATTTTGTAGCAAAGACAACAATATTCACTCAAAAAAAAACTGTGAAATTGTTATTTTAAGCACTTTAAATGCTTGAAAAAAGATGAATAAAATTGGTCGGTATTATAGAATTATTGTCTGATTTAATCCTTCACCTTTCAGCATAAATTTTTCCTTAACACTTAATAATAATAATGCATTTTGGCAGTAAAAGCTACAATTTCTATATATTTCTGTAGAAAACTTTGTGATTTTACAGCAAATAAGGCAATTTTCATTATTATTCTTTTAATAAAAACTATAATTGACATGTTACAAATTTTGAGATTATGAAAAATGATATGAAATACTATTATCACTTCAATAAGATAAAAATATCAAAAATAATGTTAAAATTTGTTTTTCAACATTTTCAAAAAATGACTGCAATTGGATATTGCCTTCTTTGCCGCATAACACCTCAATTGTTTAAAATAATTTAGGAATTGAAGGTTTGTGTTCATTGAATTATTTATTTGGCTAAAACTAATTTTACAATTATATAACAATATCCCTGATTAAAATAATATCCTTAAATTGAACATTCATTTTTTTTTTTTTTATTTAATAATAATAAGTAAATATCAGATAAAAAGTATAATTATTTAATCTACCTCATTAAGCAAGGCTTGTGGCGAAGTAAATGAGTTGTTAGAGTGCAACAAAACCTATATAATATGTTAAAGTTACAATTTTTAAGATGCTTATTTTCTATAAAGGTATACAATGAAAGTTTAGATAAAAACCTGTTTAAAATTATTTTTTTCTTAAATTTATTATTATTTTTATTTACGTTTCTATTAAAATTTATTGGGCCTAAATAATCTACAAACTTATTTCTTATATTATTCTTTTTTTGTGTACAAATATGCATGTCATATGCATATGCACTGTTTTCCCTTTAATTAACTTGTTTAGTAGTAATTTTACCTTTTATAATTATAATGGAGAATTGCCTATATAAATACCTAACTGGTAGAACTCTTGAGTTTTTTATAATTTGTGGTAGTCGAGCCATATAATTCCTTTTTCTCCAGACACATTTTTACTGCGTGATTTTGTTGAATTTCAAGTAGTCTTATAGCGTTATCAGAACATCCACCCCATACTAATAGACCGTATTGAAATATCGACTTGTAAAGTGTGTTATATACAATATGTAAAGTTTTAGTAGGTAAGAGTTTATTTAGTTTGAAAAGTTTGCAAATAACAGATTATAATTTCATAATAACGTTTTTAATGTGAATTTTCTACTGAAGATTTCAGTCAATAATAAGACCTCAATATTTTACTATCGTTACTCTACTTACTTTTTAGCAGTTACATGATTTCAAATTTAAATCACAATTATCACAAGAGTGAATAAAAATATCAAAAGGTATATACATAATATAAATAGAAAAAGCAATAAAAACACTTTTCCTTATATTTCCAGCTATTTTTATTAATCAAGCTTATTATTATTTAGTTTTTTATTTACTCCAGCGGTTGTTTTGAGATGAATGTCTTTCCATGAGTTTCCGGGAAAAAGAAGGCAGGTGTTATCTGCATGTGTTATAATTTGACCATCTTTACCTAAATTGCAGATTGCTTTGTGATACTCCATAATTGATTTTACCCTCAACGCTTTAGACATTATTTATCAATACTACTTGTTTTCTATTAGATAAATACTTTTTGAACCACATTAAAACTTTCATTTGATATTCAAAAACTCGGCAAGTTTTAGTTTTACATCGTGATTGACGTTAAACGCTTTTGCTAGATCTAAAAAAACTATAATTACTTTTTTATTATTGTCTAACTCAGCGTTTCTCAAAATCTGGGTTACGACCCACTAGTGGTTCTTGAGTCAAATTTTGAAGGGTCGTGAAAAGTTTTTTCATTTTATAAATTGTGAGAAATTAATGATTTTAACCAAATTCCATTGTTAAATGATACAGTTTCACATTTACATACATTTTAAAATAATATTTATTTAAAATTACTTTTTTATCTTTTTAATGTAAAATCATGTGGATCATAATAGATTTTCAGGGCAAAATTTAAGTTGTAACTCCAAAAAAGCGGACATACTTCGCACGATGGGTGTACTTCGCACGACGGGTGGTTTTCTCTTGACGGGCGTATTATATTTTAAAGAAACGATAAATCATTTCTTCAGTAAAACGATTCTGAACGAAGGAAGTTAATAATATAAGAAAAAAAAAATGTTCGAAAAAAAAATGCAAAAATCTGA
>JAIPRM010002883.1:0-28372 GCA_025469315.1 Stegophylla sp. TES_Ste_2020
ACTTTAAAGAGGTCATTTTTTGAATTTCTCAATTCTTCAATTTTTTTTTTGGAAAAAACTACCCAAAATTTGACAAAAACGACTCGGAAACCATAATTTTTTGATCCGAATTTTATGAAAATTTAAATATAGATAGAAAATCCTATAAAAAAGATTTTGGCGCAAGAAAATTTTGAAAATGTGAAAAAATATTTTGGACATTTTTCGAAATTTTTTTTTTTTTTATATTATTAACTTCCTTCGTTTAGAATCGTTTTACTGAAGAAATGATTTATCGTTTCTTAAAAATTTAATACGCCCGTCAAGAGAATACCACCCGTCGTGCGAAGTATACTCATCGTGCAAAGTATGTCCGCTTTTTTTTTTAATTTAACAACCCATCCAGAGAGTGAAGAACACCCATGGTACGAGTATGTGTCTTTTTATTTATGTACGATTTTTACAGACACTAAATAATTTTAATTACAGTCACTTCAAGAATTTACACGCAACTTTTTTAGTCCATCACCATTTGTTAAATTATTACGGAAAGATCTGAGCACCAAGTAAATTGAGATGAGTAAAGAATGCGCATTATAGATAAAAAAAAAAAAAATCAGAGAGGAAATATCTTTTTACCAATTCACATCAATATCACACATATATGATTTATATCTCTTGTGTATAAGAGAAATCATTTTTGAAAATATTATTAAATACATTTTCATATACTTATTCACATAATAAATTGAGAAATTAAAGAACATGTTATATGTACCATAAATCTGCGTAAATCTCAAGTATTGAACTCTGTATTAAAAAATGATTTTCGCAGTTTTAATTTTATTCGGAGAACTAAATTTAAACCTAATTTTAAGTTTAAACTGTTAATTTTTATTTGAAATTGAAATATTCTCGGGCGTATAATCTAGTAAAAATGCAAGAAATGTACAAATTGGTTCGACAGAAATACTTATTCTATTTTAAGTATTTTACATGCATAACATTATTTTAAAATATGTTATAATTTATAAATATAATAAGTACATATACTGATACATAACATCAAATCATTATATTATTTTACATGTGCAATACATACACATGTATATTTTTATTATTATAAATATTATTCAACTTTGTAGATTTTAGATAAATGGTATAATATGGTGGGTGATGAGGAAACCGGATATAAATTATGTTATTCATAGTTTAGAACTTCTAGTTATTAACTGTGATAAATAATAATTTTTTTCTCATATGGTTACTTGTTTTGAACAGGTAAAAAGCAAAATCAATGTATTAAAAAAGATATGTACCTATTTATATAATACAAGAAATTATTAGAATTTAAACAAATATATTAAAACTAATAATTAAGTAGAGAACTTTTTAAATAAACATAAAACAGGTAGGACAAGTACCACAGATCTAGTACGAATTAACAGTGAGAGGGTTTACGCATTAATATTACAGTCTAGTTCATCCTATTGTTCAGTGGTTTGTGTGCAGTCGAGTGAACATCCGTAGGCGCGCCCTTCATTACCATCAAATCACCACCTGACGTTTAGATTTTTAACAAAATTCCTACAAACTATTCTATATCCGGTTAAAATGTGTTATTGTATAATTATGTAGAAGTGAGTAGCTATGATAAACTAATATTATTTAAAAAATAGAACTCTTAAAAATAGTTACTTGTTACCGTAAAGCTATTCATGAGCAAAACTATTCAATAAAATTATTAGTCTTAGAAGATACCTGTATAATTTTGAAATAATTGTTTGCATCATGAAGCCCAACGGAAACGGAAATAGATGATAAAACAATACGAATAGGAAACTAGTCTAAAAACCCTCTAAATATAATATTTAAATTTTAAATCATTTTTAGGGTTTCAGCATACTTGTGATGGTAACAAAAATAATTTTACACCTAACCACATTACACAACTACTCATACCAATTCACCGAACATAAAAGCCATAAACTTTTAACAAGCAAAAACCATACACACACGAAATATTTTTTTTCTATTTTCAAAATAAAATATGAAAGATCTAGGTATTTATACGCTTACAGATTATGTTCAATCATTCAAAATTTTTTTAAATAATAATTCTTAATTATTTATAGATAATATTACCTGTTTTACAATACATTCGGCACCGCAAATTAGTTCTCCATGATTGATAGTTTCATTCTGAAATTAAATTATTATATTTTAAATGTATTAAAATAAATTAGAGTAATAGGTATATATTAATACAAGGGTGGGGCATTGAAATGGACGATTTAAAAAACACATTTTCTGGATAGTAATTTAACATAAGAATGCTTTCTAAATATTATTAGTTTTAAAATAACATTCCATTTAGTGAACATGGAACAGTGGAGTGGTAAACAACGTGCTCATGCGATAAAATCATAGGTATTAGTGGTATTACAAATATTACAACAGATATGTGACAGTGCGGAAATTTTCAATATTGGTTGTTTTTGAAATTTTAATGGAGTATTTTCGTAACTTATTTTTAGTAAAATGTGAAAATTTCAAGTTTCTGACTATGTACTTAATTTTTAAGTTGTGTTAAAAAACATTTTTCAGTTTTATAAAAAATCTGATAATAGCATATTTTACAGTTTTTTTGTAAATTTTTCAACAGATTTTCCTCGTTTTAGGAAAAAAATATTGAGAAATTTGAAAAATTACTTCTTTAAAGTACTATTTGGATGTGATTTTGAATCTTTAGATTAATTGTCAAATTGAAACGTTTGGACAAGTATTTTTTATACGAAAGTGTTTCCAGAAAAAGAAAAAAATATGTATTATTAATATATTATACCATTCAAGAAAAATGTGTCTGGAGAGACCACAATCTTATTCGTTACATATTTGAAGTGTCTAAATACCTACAACATTTGTTTCGTTTATGTTATGTTAAAATGTATAATAAAATTATTGTTCTCGTTATTTATAAACATATATCCCTGTATATTATATTATTAAATGAAATAGGTTACCAGCATATAAATCAATTCCTTTTTTGAGTTTGTAAGAGATTACTGATTAATATAGTTGGACATAAAATACTATAGATTTTAAGTTAGAATATTAAAGGTTAAGACATAAGGAAAATAAGTAGCATAATACATATATTATTTTCTAACAGATATACCACAGATTACATAAAACTTATCAGTGAATATAACATGTATAATAAATATGTAGTAGAAATTAATAAAAATAAATACAAAATCTGGTAAAAGAACTCTGGGTTTAGTTGTTCTTGAAAATATATGAAACCAAACGAAACAACTAATACCTGTGAGAATTTTTATCCGTTAAAACAAGTGCCCAAGGAAACGCCAAGAATCATATTTTTGAACAGGTGGTTGAATAGATGTTATTATCTACCTGCAAGTGAAATGAGCGGACATCCTGCCCCATACACACATGAAAACGTTCAGCTACAATAATTAGACGTAACCACCCGAACACAAAAAATAGAATGCTTTGGAAAGCAAAGAATAGCTTTTTTTTTTGCTTTTAAGTATAAGTACCTCTGTAACCACTATCTAACAACATAAAATGCTTATAAAGGCGAACAATGTCGATTTGATTTTATAGTTATATTGTTAAAAGTAACATTTGTTTACAATTAATGTACAAGCACAAGCATGACAAACACTTACCAATAATTAAATATTTAATTATTATAACTATGTGTACCTATATATATATATGTAAAAAAAATAAATATTTTACTTTATCATCCCCTCCAAAAGTGAATGAATACATTAGGATGTTATTAGTTATTTAACATTTTTGTCGACAATTTTTGGTTTAATAAAATCAAATTTACACGATATAAACTCACCCTGAAAAAGTAAAAGAAATCCGATAATTTTTACGCCCATTACATCCCCTAATTTGATTTCGACTGGTAATTTCGTGAATGGTGCCACCCAAAAATAAATTCAATTTGCGGACACGTTAATCAATACTTAAAATGCTTGGATTTTTTTAAAAAAAATTTTAACGAAAGCCCATTAGTATTTACATTGGGAAAACCTGGAAAAACATTTTCTTGTATAGGGAGGGAGGGGAGAAGCAAAGATTTAATTTTGCCCCTCCAGATACGCCAAAAATATAAGTCTGAATTACAATGAAGACAAGATATAGAGTGAAAATAAGGTAATACATAGATACATTCATAATTTGTATAAAACTATTATTTTGCCTTTAAATAATAAATAATTTTAATATTTATTATTTATTTAAATAATAAACTTTAATATAGACATCGACATCACAATTTTGATTTTCCGTGGTGTAGTTTTACTATATTGCACGTTGGATAATGGACAGACGGAAAATGAGGGTTATTGCGTCTTTTTTAACAAAATACCGAATTATTTTATATTTATAAAAATGATGTACACTTTTAAAAAATTATAATATTAAAACCATTCAAATGTTAGTACAAAGTTCAACAGAATTATTTTGAATGTTTTCATTTCATGCAGGTAGATTAGTAACAATATACTTTATCAATTATGAGATAAAACACTATGTATATTGAAGTGTAATAAGCAGGACCATTTACCTAATTACTACATTTATAACGATGTGCAGGGAAGAATAACTTCATGAACACTCAAAAACGCCATATGTACATTACAGTTCGGGCAATAAACGATATTTGTCAGAATCTAATTTTAGAGCTTTAAAAAATTACCATGTTAATTGAGGATTATCATTATAATTAAAATTCAAGATTATCTGACTCGATGAGCGAAGTGTGTCCGGCTATCTTCTTTATACTTTTTTGGAATTGTAAATAATGTTACATATTCTTTTTTTTGATTATGGTATTGCTTTTACATGACAAAACACTGCATATTGTAAATTGTAAGTCCCATTGTAAATTGTTGTGATTAATAGGTACAATAAAATTCAGGATAAAATTCGAAAATGACCATTAAAATATTATTATACACAAAGTTTCTCAGTTTTCCCATTATTATGAACTCAAAATTAGCAGACCTTGAATAATAAGAAATTTGGAGTGTTAGGTATAGAACATATTTTCATATTTATTTTTGGGACTTGTCTATATATATATGTTAATTCAATAGGTAATAATAATAGACCAAACTTCTTGGGAATTTTTATTTAAAAATTAAAGTAATTGGTAACTCTGGAAAAATAATTTTCCCGTTTTTGTGAATAAACTAAAAATAAAAGCAGAAGTAAATTAATACACAAATAATGTTATAAAAGAGTTAATAGAAATGGTTTAACCAAATTCATCATGTCAGCACGCCAAATTGCCTTTTTAAATTAATTTGGGAATTTTAATGTCCAGAAAATGTACACAGCATGACTTTATTATTGGACTATTTTTAACCATTCTTGAATGCTTTTCTTTTTACTCAATGCTATAACTAAAAACAATTTATATATTATTTTGATTAACAGATGTTTAGAACATCTTATAATAAATAGAAACATCTTCCTTCAATTTTTAAGTTGTACATCGATAACCTTATTCGTCTTTTCTGTAAAGTTCAAACTATTAGTTTTAATTATAGATATAATTTCCATTATATCTAAAAAACATAGGTTTTGATAATAGGTAGGTATTCTATTGTTTGGGAAATAAATACGGAAAGAGCATTTATTTAAACGTAATTTAAAAATTAAACTAATTAAACACCTAAATACAAATCAATAATTAAGTAATAGATACAAGTTTAAATAAACAATGTTTAGTAAGTTATATTTAATAAAATAAAATAAAATGTATAAGTTGGTACCAAATATTCTATAGTCTATAGGATTCTATATTAACAGCACTAGCATCTTGACTATTACTTACCTACTTAAACTAGTTTTCATATACATTTTATCGTATTTGAACAAGGTTTTTAATAGAAATTAATAATATTAATAAATGGGTGAAATTTTTATTTATCCAAATAGAATATTGATTATAATAATATTAATTATTAGGTACCAGGTTATAACTACTTATCAGATATTAATCATTAATTAGCAAAACAACAATACCTCTATTTATGTGCATTAAAAACTTGATTAAAAGCTTAATTAATTATTTATTTTACCTTTTTATTAGTTATAACAAATCATTACAGAATGTTGTCTAAATATAAAGGAGAAAAAAATTTTAATTGACCTTAGTACCTACATCTGTAAAACGTTTTACTTTAATTACATAAGTCTTCACAGAAATAAATATTATGGTAATATGGTTCATAATAAATTGTTTGGATGCATAAAATAATTAAAATGAAGAACTATAGGCAATTAATATTTACTATAAAATGTTGAGTGGATTTGTTTGTTTAACAATAGCGTTGTTCAAGAAGTTTCCCAAATTCTATGAAACTATATTCTATATTCTGTTATTCGAAAATGGGACACATAATATACCTAGTATGCGAGGATTTGGTTCATCAGTTAAAGATTTTAAACTTATTCAACTTTTGAGAAAATTGGAAACACTGTGGATAGAAATTGGTCCGGTTGTTAATGAAATGTTATTAAATCTTAAATTAACCATTAATTACAAATCACATTTTTCAAAAAAAAAATAATAAATGCATGTAGGTAGATACCTACTTACGAATTATAGAAATGAAAAATAAAAATAAGTTACAAACGGTAATCAAGGCATGACTAATAATTCTTAAAAATATATCTAGTATGAAAATAAAATTAGGTAAGTATAATATAATTTATTTTCAAGAAAACCTTTTAGTTTTTTTGAATACCATGGTACCTATTTAAAAAATCTTAAGTAAAATTGGACATTTTTTTTATTATATTATAATTAAACTATAATACCGGACTTGTGAAGGGAAGGTAAATGTAGAGTCAATAATTTGTGTAACGTGTATCAACTTATTATAAATATTCAAAGTTCAATTAGGTACCTATCTAAATTATTTTGATTAAAAATGGAAAATTGATTCCGAGGATTTGGGAACAAATATATGTTTAGTATTGGTAAATTATTTTAAGTATGGATGAATAATGGTTGGACACTTATTATACAAAATATCTTCTAGATTCAGGCACGGATCCAAGAGGAGGGCGGTGATCACCCCCAGAAATTTTTTAATACATATTAAAAATACTTAAGACGTGTAAAAACGATCAATTTGACATGTATTTGATCTATATTTGTCCAATCGTCTCCCGCAAATTTAAGTCCTGGATCCGCTACTGTCTAGATTTGTAATTTTTTTACTCAGTACAAGGAGGACTGAACTACTAATTTATATCGAAATAATTAACTACCTATTATATAACCCTCAATATAATCAGTGTTACTGCTCAAACATGTATAGCCGTATAGGTATAGAACCAGGTTCAATGATTGAACCCAAGGGACAATGGAGCTACTGAGAAAATCTCAGTAGGCCACTATAGTAAAAACAGAAAGAATAAATAAATCGATGAATATTTTGGAGGTTTTATTCTTGTTTGATGGATTAAAACAATTTACAACACATAAATAATTAATATTGATAATCATTACAGAAAATCCTTCATACCTAATATAAATAACATTCACTTTTGCACTTATGTTGTATATTTCACAAATAAAACTGTAACTAAAATGTAGGACAAAAACTAGTCGTAATACTTAGATACCTATCAAAGTTTTGACTTCGCACCGATTGGCAATTTTGCTTTTTTATTATTCATCCGTAATCATTCGTAAAAAGGCATAGGTACTCACGCAATAAATAACCGAGTAACTGAATACCTAGTTGAATTTATTAAACGTTTAAAGAATCACTGTTCTTATACAATATTAAGCCTATTGTTAATTTTATTCATAATAATATTTATAAGTCACAATTTTAAAGATTTAAATAATTTTTATATAGGTATTTTGTTATTACTATACCATAACACAAGTTGCTTCTCAAATATCAACAACTTCAGATTTATATAAAAACTGAATAACCACAAAAAACTAATAAAAAATTGTTGTTAAGCCTTTTTTTATGATGCCGGGCATATGGTAAGATCCGGCAAAAAATTGAAATATCGGTAGACTGAAATAACTACCTATATATAATTAAAACTAGGAAGTGTTTGATGTGTTGTTTAAAATTACCTACCAATATTTAAAAAAAAAAAAAACTAAATTCGAACTTTTCAAAAGAAAAATTTAAATCTATGAAGTATTATAATATATGAGGCACATAAATATTATTATAATGATTAAATATAGAAAATAATAAAAGTTAATAATAACAGCAAATCATTATCTCTTTGGTCGACAAAACAATTGCAGCATAGTAGATAAATATCGTTTAAAAATAAAATCCTAGTTAGTAACACATTCAGAACTTGAAGAAATTAATATCGCACGAAAATATTAAAATTTATAAATAAAATGGGTAAAATCAGTTATTCATACATATCTCATTGAAAATACCTATCAAACATTTCATTTTAAAAATATTTTATTGACTATGAAAACAATTTCGTAAGAACATTATACCTATTTATAAACGATTGATATTTCCGGTCAATCATGTTATCGTCGTAAGCTCATTATTGAAAAGAATGAGCTGATTACGAGACAAAAATAATATTTCCGATAAAAGTCAGATAATACCTAGTACCAACCTAGGACCTAATTTTATGTAAATAAATATGGCGAAAAGGGTAAAAACGGCTTAATCAAATTACGGCGCAGAAATACGAACGATATCGAATTCACAATGTCTCAAAAACTGGAATCTGAAATTAATACCTCTTATCTTAGTTGCCAGACGTCCCGTTATTATACGGGAATGTCTTATATTTAAACAGTATCTCCCGTTGTCATCACGACCAACTTCTACTCTCACATTTATAAAATACGTGTTGTACAAATCCCCGATAGGTTTTAAAAAAAATTAATAAAAATTAAATATCACAGATCAAATTCTAAAATGTACCTAATATTATAGGTATTGTTCGTCACACATAAAAGTAATGAAGTAAAAATTATTATAAAAGTTGTACTTTTGTGTACATATTATCTTGTCCCGTATTTTAGGTGTTAAAACCTGGTAGGTAACTTTACCCTACACCGAGGTTAAATTTTATACCTGTAAGTCACATTTGTTGTTGCACTCCAGAAGAACGGAATCGTTTTTTTTTAATTCTACAGGGCGCGTGGAATTCACTACCGGTGAACACGCGGCGACCGAAACGGTCAACAAAAGTATTACGACCCTATTGACCATCACGTATGTACGGTTATATCAACGCGGAAAGTTCATTGTAGTTCATTGAAGTACGTTAAATACGCGACGGGCACGTGAACGACCCGGTGAAAACGGAGCGAGCCACAGTAGTCAAACAACCGGATAGCGCGGGCTGAAGGTCGCGGAAGAACTGAACTGCCGAGAGCCGCGAACTGGTTGTTCTGATATTCGAAGTTGGCGCCTCATCTGAGCTGCTGCCGCGATAGGACCACGGGCTGTAAGACAGGTGCGCCAACCGTTCGCGATGGAGCAATGACGTTGCCGCCTTGCATTTGCAGAATATTATTAGAATTTATTTTTAGATTTGGTGACGAGTGGCGACCACAGAGTAATAATAATCTATAGATTTTTGCATTTTAAAATACAGATTTTACATTTATGATATTTCACGTTTTTCAATAATATTTGTGCTCGTCCTACGCCCGCGTCCACCGTCCCTAAAATACTAAAACATTATGGTCCCGTTAGCGAAATATTCTTATCAGTCTGACGACGGTCCCGGTGATGTTATCACGTGGACCAGTGAAGACGTGTGAAAGTCCGATCCGGATAATATGATGATAGTGATAATAAAATTAATAATATAAATAATTATCATGATAACGTACGAATTTTATCTGTACGACCAATATAATATACGAAGTTTAATGTTTTGGTTTTTTCGTTTTTTTTTTATTTCTACATGTCCCCTTCACTAATTTCTTGCCGATGCGCATGCATCGTTTAAATCATTATAATTACCATTCGTTTATTCCAATCGTCGATTTGTTTGTTCGCGGACAATCGAACACGTACGTTATTTACTCGGCCTCGGTAGTGGCCTATATCGTTCTCGTTGAATTATTTCGGGGCACCATGTCATAACACTACGGATACGTGTTCGCCGGGCCGATATGGTGCTCCTCTACACGATTCAGTGAATGGATTTGTAGGCGGCGAATACGTGAAACGCGACGCGACGTTCTAGGACTCCACTCGGGTATGTAACCACTGTGTTCGACATCGCTTAATGACAAATGCAGTGGTGTAACTCGGAGAAAATTCCAAGGGTGCCCCCCTTGGATATTAAAAGATACTTTTAATTAAAAAATATAAAAATATATGGCCAGGCTTCTCTTAATATATTCAGTCCAGATATAAAAATCAGTTCATTTATACATATTATTTAAATATATGATCATAATATTTTAACTATTATTTAATTTTTTAGGTATATGTTATCATTTTAAGTTTTAAAATGATATTTTCATTTTAAGGTTACTAAATAAGTATATATTATGAGTTTAAAATGTTCAATGATCTTTTATAGGAATTAAATAATAGTTGATATTAATGCAAGACTATGAATTAATTCACTTATACCTAATCTATTAGCCATTTTACATGTAGTATTTTATAATACATTATAGTACTTTGACATGTAGGTGTCTGCATTATGATGATTAATTATACCTATCAGTATGGTTATATTAAAATAATATTTTTAAAAAAGTACATATTTAATTTGTTTCTTATTTATAAATTATAGTTAAAATTATATTTTCACTGAGGCGTAAAACAATAATTTTGACCCTTTGATAAAATATGTGAGGAGGTATTGCCTGTTCTTGATCCTCCCCCCCAGATTATGCCTATGGGAAAATATCTACCTGATCTTCTCACACCTTCTTGTCCGGCTTTATTTTCTACACTTCACTTTACTTTACTTTATTTTTTTATATTTGCAAACAAATAACTTATAAATAAATTCAAAACAATTAGGTTATTCATATTAGATATTTATATTAAGTTGTAGGCACTCAAATTATCTAGAAATTATGTCATTTATGAAAAATAAAGAAAAAAGACAAAAGTAAATGTAAACAAATTGTACAATTGCATCATAATTTACCTATTATACAAAAGGTACAAAATATCTTTATACAAAATAAAATAATTAACATTATGTTATCCTATTAAATTATACAATCATACTGATGTTCTGGATTTATAAGAATAATATAATATTTCAGTAAAATAAACATTTCTATTTCCAACCTATATTAGAAAAATGTGTTACAAATTAAATTGACATAGTAGTCTAATAATATTTCAAATAATATGTTTTTAATTAATATAATATTTGATGTTTATTATAGTTATTTACCTAGTTTATCAAATAAAATCAGACAATAAAATAATACAATAAATATTACTTTAAAAAAGATTTTAATCGTAACTATTAAAATTAGTCTAGCCACAATACAATATTATGCTTTATACATTTGTTAGGTTTTCATTAATTTATGAATTAATTAGGTTCTAAACTATGGTAATAATTTATTTTATTTTGTTCTTTTAATAATAATTAATATACATCAAATTCCTATTGTAGTCTTAATACTTTAATCAATAACATTGTATAGATAAAATATAATATCTTTTCTATTTTGTTGGTGTTTACTAAAAATTCTTCTGTATTTTTGAAATTGCTACCAATTGAACTAATTATTAATTAATATTTAGTATTAACTGATTCTACCTAATTGAAATTATTTCCATTGGTCAATTTAGATCATGATTTTATGTGCCCTTTCTTTATCAATGCATAAGGTTCAACATTCAACATTTCAGAATATTATTGCCTGATTATATTCTTTAGTGTATAGAACTCTTATTTAAAGTTAATTAAGATTAACCCCAAATGCTTGTTATCTTCAACTATTCTTAAATAAACATTATCTATGTACATCACATTAAAATTGAATACCTGCTACTAGATGCACACCATAAATATTTTTCTCAATAGAAAATTCTATCTTTATAATTTACCTAACAAGGATATAATTTTAAAAATAACTCTTAATACTTATTTAAGCCTCAGACTTTTAGAATTTAAATTTGAAACCACAAAATTATATACTCTAAACCATTAATGCTATGTAAAATATTTAAAAATTATAATACTTAGAAATACTTAACCAATATTTTCGATCAGTAACTCAATAGATTCAAAGTCACACCCAAATGGTACTTTATGGAGGTCATTTTTTAAATTTCTTTATACTTTTTACAAAAACGGAGAAAATCTGTTGAAAAATTGACAAAAAACAGTAAAATATGCAATTACCAGAATTTTCATAAAATTGAAAATTGTTTTTTATTATAACTTCAAAAATAATGTAGCTAGAAACTTGAAACTTTTACCAACTACCAAAAATGGTCACGAGAACACTTCATAAAAATTTCAAAAGCATAAATTTTGAGTTATGTATAGCATTTTGAAAATATTGGAAATTTCTCGTTTTTTGTAAGTTTTTGTGTGATAAAATTTTTAATTCTTGATATTAAGACTAGAAAATTAAATATAACCTCACTCATAAATTTCTAATTATAATGAGTAATTTTATATTTTAAATATAAATAATTGACCTATTATTTCAAACAGTTTTCATTGCTTTTTTTTTTTTTATAGTCTAGTGGCTAAGCCATATTTCAAGGATATGACAGTACTGGGTTCAAACCTTATCCATAAAAAACAAGTTTTTGCACTTTTTTCAACTGTGACTTACCAGAGGAGATACAATAAATATTAGGTGTTGAAGTCTGTATGAATCAGAATTTTGCTCTTGATGGTACTTTTTAAAGGTAATTTTTTGAAATTCTCAATAGTTTTTCCTAAATTTTAAAAAAATTTGACATAAATGCTTTTAAAATATTTATTTTAAATCTAAACTTCATGAAAATTTTAATATAAATTAACTATAATATGAAAAATATTTTAGTAAATGAAAATTTTAAATATGTTAAAAAAATGTTTAATAATAATAATTAACTTTATAATATCCATGGCTTGAATATCTATGGTGCAAAGTATATCTGGCTTATTTCTGTTTTTTTTTTTTTTTTAATATAAATTTTATAATTTTATTTTAATTCAATTGGTACAATAAAAACATTTTTTGTAGAACTGTTTCCCATAATTCAACATGCCACTATAAAACTGATAATTTCTGTCTCCTCGTTATCTAAAACTATATTAAAGACATTTTTATCTTAGATATGAGATTCCTTCATCCCATTAGAGTAAGAAAAGAGTTGTTCATTGTTGATACCTAAGCCTTCTATTTATTAAAATACTTAATAGCATTTATGTTTTATATTTTATCTTTTTATATATTTTTTATATTAATATGAATTTAAATCAATAAAATTTATTTTTTACAGGTTTTATATTTTCTATTAAGAGATATCAATATATTATATTCAAATTATGTTATTATTATAATAACTGTGTAATCAATATTCATATTTGGAAATATGTAAGTAAAATATAATTATAAAAATGTATTATTATATACTCATATAAATTGTCTCGAAAAAACCTGTACTCTGTGTGAATAATAGGTACTTGTAGAATAGAATAATATGTTAAAGCATTTAAAAATTAATGTAACATAATTATTTATTTCTGATTCGTTGAATTGTATATAAATAATTATAAATACATGAGTTTATTGTGTTTAAAGCTATAACAAATGATTTAATAAAATTATTGACAATTTTAGCTTCATAAATGTTATACATTTTTAATTCAAAGTGTCTAATACCTATAGGTAGCTAATAAACTTATTTTCTAAATTATTAAGCTATTAAGTTATTATATTACAATTTTTATAATATTTTAAATATTTAAATTGCTAATAAATTAGGCATTCACACACACACACATACACACACACACACACACACACACACACACACACATACACACAGATATATATAAATCACCTGTTTAATGTTGTATTATCTATTAATATTTATGAAACAAAGAAAAAAAGAGTGGTATGAGTAAAAAAAAGAGCAAAAGATAGGAAAAAAGTAAGAGAGGGAGGATGAGGAGAAGGAAGACAAGTTTGCTAACTCCAATGTAGTAAATTTTTTGAGACGGGTACATCAGCTATTCTATATATATATATTTATTTATTTATTATTACTATTAACAACTAGTATTTATCATTGTTTATAATATATATAATGTTAAACATTATTATTTGTTTGTTTTCAGATTCCAAGCACTACATAAAAAAAAAAAAAGAGAAGAAGAGCTATTTTCTATCAAATTCAAATAGCAAATTTGTGAACCACCATTTGATATATACATTATTTTGCATACCATGCCACAAATAATCCTGTTAGTTAAATTAAAATTCATAATTTAGATACTATATGTTACTATGAAAAGAAATTGTTTTGTAGCATTAATTTTGTTCAGTGTGTTTGTGTGGGTTGGTATAAATCTTTTTATACTCAATGATAATTTAGTTTTTAAACCCAGTAATTATCTTGAAGAAAATTTGGATGATTTTGAATGGCGACTTAAAATTGAAAAAGAAGCACATAATTTGATACGTGAAAATATTAAACAATTAAATTATTCAAGTCATGAAGATAGTTATCAAATTAATAAACACATATATAACTCTTCAAGTATTGCTGTTTTAGTAATTGCCTGTAATCGCCCATCTATATCAAGGTGCATAAACAAATTATTGAAATATCGTAAAGCAAAAAATGACTTTCCCATCATTGTATCTCAAGATTGTGTTCATGAACGAACATCACAAGTTATAAAAAATTTTGGTAGAGATATAATTCATATACATCAACCAGATCAAAAAGAAATACAAGTGCCATCCAAAGAGAAAAAATTTAGTGGTTATTTCAAAATATCTAGACACTATAAATGGGCACTTAATCAAGTTTTTAACACATATAATTATGATACTGTAATCATTGTTGAAGATGACTTAGATATTGCTCCAGATTTTTATGAGTATTTTAAAGCTACATTACCAATTCTTCAAAAGGATGAAACTTTATGGTGCGTTTCTGCTTGGAACGATAATGGAAAATTTGCACTGATTGATAGAAATGATCCAAAACTATTGTATCGGTCAGATTTCTTTCCTGGACTTGGTTGGATGTTAACAAAAAAGTTATGGATGGAATTAATGCCTAAATGGCCCCATAGTTATTGGGATGACTGGATGAGACATCCAGACCAAAGAAAGGGTAGATCATGTATTCGCCCAGAGCTTTCCAGAACAAAAACATTTGGAAAAATAGGTGTAAGTAATGGACTTTTCTATGAAAAACATCTAAAATATATATACCTAAATGAAGTTCCAGTCGATTTTACACAATTGAATTTGACCTATTTATTGAAAGATGAATATGATCAAAATTTTGTAGAAATGGTCTATAAAGTACCACTTGTTGATGTGATTGAACTCAGAAATAAAAAAATTTATCACAGTGATCCTGTGAGATTAACCTACTATAGTAAGAATAGCTTGAAATCATTAACTAAACTTTTTGGTCTAATGGATGATTTCAAAAGTGGTGTTCCTAGAACTGCATACAAAGGCATAATTAGTTTTACTTACGATAATAGAAGAGTTTATTTAGCACCTTCTAAAGAATGGCGTGGTTATGATCCAAGTTGGCAATGATACACAAACTTTTTAAATATGATTTTATACATAATGTAAATAAAATGTAATATTTTTATTACTTTTATTTTAATTATAATTCATATTACCTAATTAAACTATATGTATCTATAAAACTAGCGTAAAAATGTATATTTTGACCACCAAAGAATAATGTATAGGATATGTTCTTAATGACAACTTAATTTATTATTATTTTTTTTTATTTTATTTTTTCAAATTTTATAGTTCAAATTGGCTGTTATAAATAATAAGATTTTAATTACTTTGTTATCTTGTTTATAAAATATTAATTAGAAAATGAATATTTTGTGTTTATTTGTTAAAAACTTAATATGGGTATTAAAAATAATTAAAATGTTTGAATAATTGTTTTAATTAAAATTAACATGTTTTTTTAAGTACATGATTGAATTAAATATTTTAATACACATAATTTTAAAAATATGACGATTATGATATTTATTATTTTTTGTTTTTAGATTCTGAGCGGAGTGAAGAAGCTTATAATTTTACCATGATGATTATTTTTTTTTATTTTTCTGGAAATACTTTTTTCGGATAGAAATACTTGTCCGAAAGTTTCGATCAGCAACTCTATAGATCCGAAATTACGCCCAGATAGTATTTTAGAGAGGTCATTTTTCAAATTTCTCAATATTTTTTCTAAAAACAAGGAAAATTAACAAAAATTGACAAAATTTGCTATTATTGGAATTTTCATAAAATTGAAAACTATATTATAACATAAATTCAAAATAATAAAGCTAGAAACTTGAAACTTTTACCAACTACTAAAGATGGTCATGGGAACATTTCATAAAAATTTCAAAAATATTTGATCAATTTTGAGTTAAGTACAGCATTTTGAAAATTTCAGAAATTTTTCATTTTTTGTTAGTTTTTATGTAATGAAATTTTTTATTTTCGATATTATGACTTGAAAATTTAATAAGATCTCACTCACATATATGTCTAATTGACCTGAAAAAATCTCGAAAATCATAAGTCAACTTTTATTTCTTATACTCGTTTGAAGTTAAAATTACGCACTTTAATTTAATTAATGTACGTATAAGAAAATTGGCCTAACCGATTGTTTTGAAATTTGGTGCCTAGATAGAGAATTTCATTGCGATTATTTTGGTGCAATAAAATTTCTTACGAACAAATAATTAAACATTTTACAAGTGTTTGATTGAAAAAAATCTGAGAAAGTACGGACAAATTCTTTTAATATTTCTAATTAAAACCCAAATAGTTGGTAGGTAATGTTTTTTCGCCATCTTATATATTTTTCGACGCTGAATATGATGGTGTGAAATAAAATCTACGTGCATCAATAGTTTTTTAATTATTTTATTCTATTTTGAAAATTAAATATTTTTGGATATTATACTAAATATCTTCTATT
Organism: Stegophylla sp. TES_Ste_2020; assembly: GCA_025469315.1. Taxonomy (NCBI): domain Eukaryota; kingdom Metazoa; phylum Arthropoda; class Insecta; order Hemiptera; family Aphididae; genus Stegophylla; species Stegophylla sp. TES_Ste_2020. The sequence goes on from JAIPRM010002883.1 coordinate 17,190, forward strand.
TCAACAGAATGCTAAATGATGTTTGTGTGGCGCAATGGAATGACGAGACGATACCGTTATCACGCGGAAGTGCCGAGGTTCAATTCTAAACAGGCAGTCCGAGAATATTTTGCATTTTTTTTTTTATATTATTAACTTCCTTTGTTCAGAATCGTTTTATTGAAGAAATGATTAATCGTTTTTTTTTAATTCAATACACACGTCAAGAGAATCCCACCCGACGTGCGAAAAACACGAGCGAAGTTAATTAATTACCAAAATATAACCCAAAAAACACAAATATAACCTTCACATCCTAAAAATGCGCTAAATACACCATACATTTCTAAAATATGCAATAATAATGCTGATTACCTAACCTCAAAATGATGTGAATTAAATTTTGTACAGGAAAAATATGCAAATTCGTATATATCCAAGCCCTACACTAAATCAGTAATTTTTTATTAATGACGTAGCTCCTCAGGTCAGATACTCTTGGTGAGCAAGTAGAATTTTATAAAAACCATAAATAATTTTTTATCATTAAGAAGATTATGAACGAAAGAAGTTAATAATATAAAGAACAATATATAAATATATAAATAAATAAATAAGTCATCATTTCCAATACACTCGCCAAGAGGTATCTGACCCGAAGAACGAAGAATATCCGTGGTTCGAAGTATGTCCGGCTTTCTTGTCTATGCTTTATTCTACTTTTTTTTTTATATTTTCAAAATGTTTCTTATATTATTGTCTCTCTATGTTTAAATTTTCATAAAGTTTTGATCAAATAATGATGGTTTTCGAGTCTTTTTTGTCAAATTTTTGGTAGTTTCCCTCCCCCTCCCTCCAAAAAATGACTTCTTTAAAGTACCAACTAACAAATCCGGTTTCAAAAAGTTGCTGATCGAAACTTTTGGACAAGTGTATGTTATACGAAAAAATGTTTACAGAAAAAAAATAAATAAACAGGTAAATAAACATTATTGTAAAAACACTAGCTTCTTCACTTCGTTCAGAATCTAAAAACTATATTTTATTAAGTAGCTCTATAGTTATTATTATATTCAAAATTTAATTTTAAACAAGTATCCGTTTGTAACCTGACAATTATTATTGAGTATTAACTGAAAATCCGCTTAGAATAATTTTATTGAAGACTTGATATCTTATTTCATTATAAGTATCAGATGATTTCGATGGAATAAACTTCGTGGGTCAAGTATGAATAGGTTTTAATTTTGATTTGTATAATTTCACTTTATTACATATAAAAATGTCTTTTGCTTGAGAAAGTGCATGATGATGTTTAAATAAGTAAAAAATTCTAAATCACTGAAGATGCGTTTATCTATTATACCAGTTAAGAATTTTAAGATGAAAATTCATAATTATTAGTCAGGAAACCGAGTGTCGGTGAATTGGGGGAAATCACCCTTCAATCCATTCTGACAGCCATGAAAAAGCGTGTACCACCGACCACGTGACACGACCACAGACGACTTCGGCCTTTACCAAGGTACAGTGGCGTATCCAGGATTTTTTTTTTTGGGAGGGGCTGATCAGTGACAAAATTTTATAGTACCTATGCATCATACAGTCTTATTTATTATAAAATGAAATAATAATTAATAAAATTTAATTTTAATCCTCTTAAAAATTTGACACTATGGGTTCATTTAGGTGCAAAGTACAACAAAACCCAAATAATTTTAGATAATTAAAATATGTTTACCTGATCAAACCTAAATGAATTTATATATTTGCCATTGACGATGATATCTTAATTAGATATTTATATTAATTATTAATTAGATAATGACTATAGATAAAAACAACTGATATTATTTAGACACTATAAAATTAAAGGTCAACTTATTAAATACTGCGAATAATAAATGAAAAATTTTGAGAGGGGCTGCAGCCCCCTCCCCCACTGGATACGCCACTGCCAAGGTATAATATTAATATATGGTAATGTCACTTCACTATCGAAATAAAATGGATGCATAAGGTGGAACCAATCAAAATTGTTCCATTTTAATATCAATTTTCCACTTTATATTCCTTTAATACGATTGGTTCCACCTTATTCTGTGGTCTTATCACAAACAAATTTTTTATAGTAAAAATCTGAAGTCATAAGTGTCAAAAAGTCTATAATATGTTTTAAAATGTATAATGTACTGTGGTGACGGATTAAAGAAAATGTATATAATATAATAATTATTACAAAATTAAAATTATTATTTAAATAAAATAATGCTCGTTATATAGATGAATATTCAATTAACAGTGATTCTTTTAAATTAACCGTTTCATTATATTTATATTAAAATCAACATGGGAAAATATTTGACGATTTTGTAATTAATTATCACATTTCTTGCAACGAATCGGCATATTTGTCTTTAAGTTTGCATCCACGTGAAGCTGTCTGTAAAAAAGTATTTGCACCGAGTGCAATTCAGTGTTGCTTATTTTTTGTCTATAACTACCTTGGTCTTTACCCATTACTGCAGTCAGCAGTCCGAACGTCCACGATGTGGCGAACAAAACACGCCGTTCCGGGTCTAGACCTTTGTGGGATTTGTGACACGATTAATGCCATTTTGATTTTCGACCTGTAAACGTATAGGAGAAAAATATCTGAAACCGCATTGAATTATATTATTTTTGAGTACGTGACAAATCATCAACGTCTCCATTATGAGGAGAAGAATCGAACGTGTATTAGAAGAAATGGATTCTCCATGATCTTAGTGGGTCGAGTTCATATAGACTCGATGTCGTCGGCACAGTCGCCGCGGTCTTTTCAAATCGAATCGTGAGTGAAAGATTTCTAAAATAGAACTACGAGAATCGAAGAAAATTTACATTTTTGACAGGTAATCGTTTAATTACGTAGTGAAATTCAATTTTGAGACTTTTGAAAATTATTTTTTACAAAATGCTTCCGCGTTATATACCAAGAGTCTCTTTGTTTAACTCTCAGACAAATTTTACTACAAATTTAAAATGTATAATATGTTTCTTATCGGGATCTAGGGGAAAAAAAACGTCACGGTATAAGTATAATAATAACACGACATGAAATTACGACGTACAATTATATAAAAAAAAAATGTAATTATGTCTTCACGAAAAAAAAAAAAATATTTATATGTCTCTTCTAATCTTAAGTAAATGGTTATCGAAATAATGACGACGAACGTAAGAATAGGAATATACTAAACTTTTTGACTGCTAATTGCATAAGATATAATATTATAATTAAAACAACATTTAAATACTATTTATTGCAATTAATTTTAGACTCCGAGTAGAGTGAAGTAAACCTAATGATTTTACAATGACGTTTATTGTATTTATTTTTCATTTTATGTGTATACACATTTACTTATTTAATTTATTAATTTAATTATTTTGCACCTACTTCGACCGTGACTGACCAGAGGCAACACGATAAATAATATTTATAGTACTAAAATAATTATCTTATAGCGAATTTTAGTTGATTTACGATAGGTAGCTAGTCTTTTTAATTTATTTTATTATGACATTTATATTTTATTGTGATTAGAAATTATTTATGGAGTATTCATTAGGAGTAGGTGAATACGATGTAGGTATGTAACAAAATTATTTTTAATTCAACATTTAAGTTCAATGCGTATGTTAGTAAAATATTATGTAAGATCAGCGCACAATCACACAAAAATTAAATTAATTTCGTTATACTTGTCAAATTTTGACAATTTGGTGATACAAGTACTTATTACTAAGTAGCTTTTTACACAAATTTGATCATTTACACGAATAATTGCACATGACTTATTCTGTTATTAAACAACAAATTTCAAACTTATTGAAAATTACAATTATTGCATATTAAAATGAAGCTCTGCTTATAATCGTTTTATTGAAGAAAATATGATCTATCGTTTCTTTAAAATTCAATGAACCCGCCAAGAGTATCCCACACGAAGTGCGTAGAACGCCCTAAGGTGTGAAGTATACACTTTTTTTTTCTATGAACACTTTCTCAAAAATTATTTGTTTTTTTTCAAATATGACTTATAATTTAAATAATCATTTTCTCAATGAAAAAATTCTTAGAAGAACAGTGTAGTGTAATAAACTAGTTTTTAGCATATTTAACATTTTTAATCCAATTTCGATAGAAGTTTCTTCTAAATTCTGGAAAATTATTGAGAATTTTCAAAAATCAAATCTTTAAAGTACCGTCCCGATTCCCGAAGTAGTCCTATATCTTTTCAGATGTTGGATAAAATATATTTTATAGAAATATTTCTACACGAAAATGTGTTAAAAAAAAAAAAAACAAAACAACATCTAAGTAAAATTATTTAAGCTTTTTCGCTTTACTCGAAATTTAAAACTGAGGTTAATTAAGTCACTCGTCCTCTATCACTACAGTTCGGTCTCGGGATGTTCCTGCCTTAGATTTTATAAAACGATCCGAAAAGTCTCAACGGAATGAACACATCTCGTAAAAATGTGCTCTTTATATAAAAATTAACAGTCAAAATAATTTTTAAAGGTTGAATATTTACGAATTCCCCATAAAAATCCAAGTGGTAAAATATCTTAGGTATACCACTACTGTAGGACAGCGGAACTTCATTAAATTCGATAATTATTACGTCCATGATAATAATATGAATTATGTCATACAAGTACGTTTACATATCAATTTATCTATATAATATTATTATTACGATCTATGAGAAATAAAACCGATTGAATACTACTAATTATGTCGTTCACACTTTTAAAGATAAACCTATGTTTACATTTTATGAGTACGAACTCAATATGCTAATGAGTTTTGGATTTAAATAATATACCTACAAAACAGTCCTATCTTTACAGTGAACATAACAGGTATGATGAGTGGTATACCTATCAAGGCTATTTCGACTGTTTTATACCTTAATAGCCAATTGATAATTAATACACCACGAATCGTACACACATTACACACACCTACATAGGATTCATATGCTAATCGAATATTAATATTACATAGAAAACAAAAAGTGAGAGTCAGCCAACACTTTAAAATATAGATAGGTACTATTCGCGTACATAGGTACAGATGCCAAATGTAAATAGAACATGTAGGTACCACGAATGACTTAAATATTTTATATTTATGCATTTATAGTGCATATTAGTGTTGTGTAGCCTTGAATAAATGTATGTATATTATATATATATTATATAGAAAAATAGAGGGAGAAAATTTAATTTGTGCGCGATGCTTTTCGTCAAGAAACGTTCCTCGACTAAGTAGATTTCAGTTGACACAGTGTGTAGTCTGTGTATAGGTAACGCGAAAAATCGTTTCAACGTTCTCAATTATCGACAAACATCTTTTTCACTCGTTTTCGTAACAAAATTAAATCATCGTAAATAGTTTTGTTGTATCGATTTTTATAATTATTGATAAATAGTAGTATAGTTTTATTTTAAACTAATCAATTAAATTCGATTTAATACAGTACTTATAGTCACACAACACGATGTCGTACTATAAGATGCCCATTGCCGAATTCGTTTACTCGGAATTCTTCAAAGAAACGGATAACACTCGGGACGTTTACTCGGCTTTTAACGACGAGAAGAATTCGTGTGACAAATTTTTGTTTGTGTACGGCTTGTTGAGACAATACGATTGGTTGCCGACTAAAATCGACGGCGTCATCAGACTGTCGCAGGCGCACAGGCGATGGAGAAAACGTCTGAAGAAAAACCTGAAAAAAAATGGAATACTAATAAACATGAATTGCACTGTGGCGAACAAAAATAACGACGATTCGGATCTCTACAGGGTTCACGGTAACGACGAGTTCAAAAGAAAAAACTACGAGGAATCGCTAAAACTGTACACTTTGAGTCTAATGACTGCTGAAGTCAATTCACCGAATTTCGCACTGTCAGTGGCGAACAGATCGGCTGCTTTGTTTTATTTAAACGAATACGAGCATTCTTTGAGGGATATCGATCAAGCGTTGGCGTCCGAAAACTATCCGTCGGAGAACAAATACAAGTTGTACGAGAGAAAAGGCAAGTGTTACCAGCACATGAACTGTCCGTTTCTAGCACTAGAAACGTATTCGGTAGGTACCTAACCTCCTTTTTTTTTATTTAAGTTCCATGACTTAGGAATACGGGACAATAACATGCCTCATCAGAAAAAAAGGAAAACAATAATATCGATAATTACTATCATTATTAAAGTTAAAATCGAAGTCCCAATTAAGTTATTATCAGTTAATAAACATTAAACATAAATATTCAAATAAACAAAAGTAAAGTAAAGTATAGACAAGAAAGCCAGACATTCTTCGCTCTTCAGGTCAGATACTCTTGGAGGGTTAGTAAAATTTTAGAGAAACGATAAATTATTTCTTCAATAAATATTACTATTCTGAACGAAGGAAGTTAATAATTTAAAGAACAATATTATTATAGTTGTAATTGTCAACACATCCCCACCAAGAGTATCTGACCCGAAGAGCGAAGAATATCCGTGGTGCGAAGTATGTCCGGCTTTCTTGTCTATACTTAACTTTATCATTTTTTATCTAATAAATAAAGAAAAAAATAAAATAAATGAGAAAAAAAATTGTTAGAAAAATGTCCAAAAATTTCCTTGCGCCAAAATATTTCTCATATAATTTGTTTATATACGTTTAAATTTTCATAAATTTCGGATCAAAAAATTATGGATTCCTAGTCTTTTTTGTCAAATTTTGGGTAGTTTTTTTTAAAAAAAAAAAAAAATGAAGAATTCAAAAATTCAAAAAATTACCTCTTTAAGTACCAACTAGAGGCAAATCTGGTTTCAAAAAGTTACTTTTGGACAAGTATATCTATACGAAAAAGTGTTTACAGAAAAAAAAAATAAATATCATTGTAAAAACACTAGCTTCTTCACTTCGTTCAGAATCTAAAATAATATTACAATACGTTTATTTTTCTTATGCAATGATTTGTATTGTTTAAAAATTCTACGTTTTTATCTCATCGTCATTTTTTTTTTCTAACCTAATTTTTTATAAATAATTATAATAATAAGAACAATAATTCATAATTATACACAATGTGATAGTGTATAATATGCGATCAACGAGTATAATATGTATAATGTATAATATTCAGTGTGAACGAAAACAATTTTTAGGATACTTTATCCAGCTATTATAATTAAATACCCAGCTATAATAATTAATATACATTTCCACACGTATGGACTACAGCTTTGTTTATAACAACAACAACGACAATAATAATAAATTGTTTAAATATAAAAAAACTTATAAAAAACATTTGAACTTAAAAAAAAAACATCATTGTAACAACACTATAGCTCCTTTGCTTCTTTCGGAATCTAAAGAGTGTTCATGAGAAAACCTACTTCGAAATTTTTCAAGTTGAAATTAATATTTTTAATTTTTTAGATTTGTTTATCACATTTAAGCAGTACGACACAATTATCGTCCGCTGAAAAAGAAAAAATTAGAATTAGAATATCTCAGTGTATTAAAGAATGCGAAGGGATAAAAGAAAACGAGATAAAATTAAAAACTAATTGCACACGTTTTTCGGCGAATAAAAATCATAAAATTCCAGTTATATCCGAATTTGTTGAAATAAAATATACCGAAGAAATGGGAAGAGGCCTATATGTTTCCAGCGACATTAAACCTGGTAAGTGGTGACATTTTATGAACACAAATTTTCACTAGATATTTCCAATGGTAAAAGGAATGTAGCTATGAATATTATAAATTATGATACTATGTTGTCATACGTAAATTTAACTGTGATACGAAATAATAGACTATTTGAAAATTTAAGTTTAGAATAATCATAATATTTGAAAGGCTTATTTTTTTGTTAAAATCTGTATTAATAGTCCTATAACAACAAAATTATTGGTCTTGGGCTACGATTCTAGTACACTGGGGGACATGTCACCGGTTTATAATTTCAGTCCCGGTCGTCCCGGTGACCCTCCGAAAGTTCCGGTGAAGTGTTAATATACTAAGCCTTAGGCGCAAATATATAGTTTCGTATTTGGAGAGGGGATGGGCTAAAATTCAGACTTATACTGATCACTCTTATTAAAGAGTTCACGGTATACTAAACTAATAGGTACATGATTAATTAAAATTAAAATTTTTGAAGGGCTATTAACCTAACCTTTCCAAAACCATCTTCCATTTGAAATTCTCAACCGAGGAATATAAGGATAAGAATGTTTCGAATTTGGGAATTTCTGATATCATAAGCAGGGTAATTATTTAAATGTACAACTCCCTTTTTTTTGACAAAAAAAAAAATATGCAAAAATTTGGATTTTTTTTTTAGAATGTTCAAGTTATACTATAAAAACTACATTTTCTGTTATTTTTTTTTTTTTTGTCCCACATAAGAATTTCCTAAGGATACCTTTATTTCAAACGACAACCTGCAGAATTTTACTCAGGTCATTTTTATGTAAATTTTGATGGATTGAAAATGAAATTCGAAAGAGTAATTATTGAATTGTACAAATTTAATAATTAAGAATAATCGTTTCTAATGAACAAATATATAATTACATAGTACGCAATCATTAAGAATCTATATAATTAAATATTTAATCTAATGACTATTCCAATTGAGTTTAATGACTTATTGTTTTTGATTACAGTTTAATTGTGTAGATTTATAATAATTACGTACTACATAGGTAACTAAATATGTTGTATCCATAAGACTATTACCCTCAATACCTAAATTCAAAAACTACTTGTTCGAATTTTTATTTCGATTCGTAAAAATTCATAGAATTATAATATAATTGAAAGATAAATATTTATATCATCTCAGAACAACTTTAAAGTGGTATGAAAATAAAAGTTATGAGAAACGTAGTTTTTATAGTAATTTTAAATTTAAACATTAAAAAAAAAAATGGGAGGAGCAAGGAGCTTATTTTTGTTTTTTTGTATTAAAAAAGTTATATACTAACTACTGAACAGGGCGAATTTTAGTACTATTCGGTATTTTTTTTTATTATCACTTATCAATAGTCGTTTTTCGAAAACAAGAAAAACTACCTGAAATTTGTATAGAAAAAAGTAATATTTATGGAATAGATTTTGGTTGTTTAATAGTAATTAATCAACAAAATTTGACCATTTTTGAAAAATTTATAAAGTTTTAGAATTATCTTTGTATTTTTCTGATACGATTCTTGATAAAATGCGCTGAAAATTCAATGCAATCTTTCTTACTTGTATGCAGTGCTGAATTTAGAGTATTTGTTGTTCAAAGTATATACAATTTTATCGCTTCTTAACACTCCTTCCCCATAAATTCACAAATTATTTGATAAAAGCCTTTGATATTTAGATATTCTCTCTCTCTCTCTCTCTCTCTCTCTATATATATATATATATATATATATATATATATATATATATATATAGAAGTCGATCTTCAAAGAAAAATTTGTTCTTAGTAGATATAGTTGCCAAAAAAAGTTTGGCCGCCCCTGATATGTAGTATATACACATATTATGTCTAACAAGTAACAGAACCTAATACAGATGTGTTGCACTCGGTGTACGAGCACACATGCCTCCTTCCCACTCTATGAAAAAGTAAACATTATTTTGTAAAATGTTTATTTTAAAGACATTTTGAGATGTATCAAAAATATACATATAGTATACCTGATAGGATGAAATCTTGGTCTGATCTGATTTTATGAGAATCCTGATGAGATTTTGATAATTTTGAAAAACTGTTTCAAAAGTTAAAGCAATAATTATTTTTTTTTAGTAGCTTACGCAAAAGAGGGAATAATCCCCTCTCCGTATTCAATATTGATTGTTATTCTTATTTTATTTTATAAGATATATTAATCATATTATGCAGTTAAATATCAATACTTAAAAAATATAATATAAAACATTAAAAATTAAACAAAATTTAAATATTTTTTAAAAAAAAAAGTTAAATTTTTAAACTACATACCTAATATAAATACCTAACGTGTATCAACACATAACAGCGTCAGTAAACAAAATAAACTTTAAATCCTTCGGTTACATTAGTAACATACCTGCAGTGCATTGCGCAATATTATGATATTAACAAAAAATAAAGTCTTTTTGGTTACATTAGTAATATAATAACAAAACTAACGCATAGTAAAATCATAAATATATAAATTAAGTACCTACCTAATCTTTGGTTGGATACTTAAATAAAATACTGATAAAAATATTTTTTCGTATTAATTTAGATAATATGAAATAATAGAAAACAGTTTCTTACCTTATTAAAACAACTGAAATTTTTTTATCATACTATTATTGTTTTATATTTATAATCCGGATATTTGCATCTACTTTTAAAATCCGTGTCGATTGGATAATAATATGCGTATTATACATACCTAGTTTACGTATCAAACCGCATAATATAGGACTATGTATAAATATATTATACGAGTAACCACATAATATAGTCTATTGCAATAATTCCCAATCTTCTTTTACTCAGTGTCCCCTTTGACTCCCAAAAATCTCATACCGCCCCCTCACATCAATTTTTGATAAACTTATTCATTATTTGTGATTCATTTCGTTATCGTCATAAATTACTTAACAGACTTTCAAAAAACAGATAAATCTCGTTTAATTTTTTTATAAATTATATATACGAGTATATATATATATATATTATTATACTGCCTTCGCTTGTATAAAATAATTGTACTAAAAATACTTATGTGACTATAATGAATGCCTTGAAGTTTTCTACTAATAAAATTATTCCTCTTGGCTTAATGGATCTTAAATCTCTCTTTTCACGTTGTTCAAATTTAAAAAAGCCGGACATACTTCGCACGATGGGTGTACTTCGCACGACGGGTGGTATTCTCTTGACGAGCGTATTAAATTTTAAAGAAACGAAAAATCATTTCTTCAGTAAAACGATTCTGAACGAAGGAAGTAAATAAAAAAAAAAAATTTTCAAAAAGTGTCCAAATTTTTTTTTCACATTTTCAAAATTTTCTTGCGCCAAAATCTTTTTTATAGGATTTTCTATCTATGTTTAAATTTTCATAAAATTCGGATCAAAAAATGATGGTTTCCGAGTCGTTTTTG
>JAIPRM010002884.1:0-12819 GCA_025469315.1 Stegophylla sp. TES_Ste_2020
AAAAAAAGTATTTAAAATACCATTCAAAATACTTCATGCTGAAAGTATTTAAAAAGTTATTCAATACTTAAAAAAGTATTTGAATACTTTTACTCAAATACTTTTACTCAAATATTTTACAGGACTGTATATTTATGAGTTTTAAAATTTCATTATTTTTTCTAGTTATTTAAAATTATTCTAGTCTATAAAAAAAGATATTAAAGTGGCTTCATTCATTCAATACTATTTGAAATAATTAAATGTATGAAGGACAGCTGCTGGTAATCTCGAACAATTTGAAATATTTAAATAGGTATTTGGTAATTTTCTGATTTTTATTTAATTGTATCTATTATAATATTGTTATATTATTTTGTGCTGTCTAGGAATCAATATGTAACATTTGCAAGAGGTTTAAGATCAAAGATAAATATTCCATTCGCGCCTGTGATAATTGACAATTGACACCAAATTTTCTAAAAACCAAAATTATAATATAGTCCATGATAATATTTCATTATGTATGTACCTTGAAAAGTTTATATGTTACGTCAGTCATAACTCGGTAAGCATTGCTTGTGGTTAGAGTAGGGAGTCAATTAATTAAAAAAACAATAATTTTCATATCAATTTAAATATCCTATAGTCAGAAGTATAATATACATCAATATATCACATTACATAATGTTATAAATGAGACTCGTCATAATATTTGCATACATAGCTTTATTATTCGAAATTTAAAATGTTCGCTATTATTACTTGATTTAGTATTATTAGGTAGCATATTGATTAATTCAATTTCATTATTCATATAAAAACTTTCCGTTAAAGTGTTTTTTTGTTTGATAAGTTTAAGATTATTATTATTAGGTACTATCATTTCTTGTATCATATATTATATTAAATATATCATAGTCTTCTTTATTTTTATGTGTATTTGTATTATTGACAATTTATCATATCATTCATTTATAAGTAGAATATTAAATTTTTTAAATAAGATTTCAGTTTCAGATTCCGAACGAAGTAAAGAAGCTAGTGTTTTTACAGTGATGTTTATTTATTTATTATTATTTATTATAATTTTTTTTTCTATAAACACTTTTTCATGTGGAAATACTTGTCCAATGATCTCCACCAGCAATAATATCTAAAAAATACAATATTTATTTTAACCAAGCTAATGTTAAAAATTATTTTTACAGAAGTATCTATCAACTTCTTAAACAAAAAACTGCCTAGTAGATAAATACTTTTGTATATTTTTTGATGAAATCAAGACATTTAGGTCGGGGGCAACAATAATTAGTCAATTTCAAAAGTTTCAAAGAAAAAAATTTCAAAGTTGGTCTTATTAAAATTTATTTTTAATACATTTTATCAAATGTCCACTGCTGAGAAAATTTTAAATCATCGTTATATTCAATTTACTCAATAATGTTTTTGGGAAAAATAATAAATATAATATATATAGAGAGGTCGACCTTTAGCCCCCCCCCTGTGGTGTAGATCAACAAAAAATTTTTAAAAACTCTTTAAAATAAATGACAATGAAATAATCCTGTGGTCAAACTCAAAATCAAAGACTAACCCATATTTTCAAGGCGAACATGGACAAACCGTTGGAATACATAGCAGAGGATTTTATTAAAATAATAATGAAATGTTTTATTAAATAATACACGATTCGTCTGATTCGATATCGGCCACAACAAGCTCGAATTAAAACCGTACAAATAACATAACAATTCTTTCGATGAACGCACACAATAATTAATGGCAGTGAAAACTTTGAGTAAGTTTACCTAAACTGTTGTTAGGTATCTACAAATATTTTTTTTACAAATTTTTACGATTAAATATAAAAACCAGAAGTAAAAACATTAACACTGTATAGAAAACAGTAATAAAGTGTTTAAAAAATATCGGTTTGAATTCGGTCACAAATGTAGAAAAATATTTAAAAAATTCCAAAACAATTTTTCAACCGCAGTATATTTATTAAAATTATTCATCAATATACACAAAAACATAATCACGATACATTTTATCTTAATCTTTGAGCAGTATAAATAAGGAATGTGTGTATGGGCACTACGGTGGTACACGATTTTTATAAAATATTTTGTACATTTCGAAACAATAAAAAACTCGCAGTCAACAAAGATATTATCTTTGAAATAAAAACACAATTTGGTTATTATAAAATGTTCAATATTATATTTTGTTCTAAAACTGTAACTAACTCGGTCGATTCAAATTGTTTACTCTTAAAAACTTTTTACAAAGGTAATAATAATAATAATAATAATAATAATAATATAATAATCTTAGTCAATTTCCAGTGTGTTTGTGTATGTGTGTGTGTGTGTGTGTTTAGCACAATTAAAATATTACTTTTGTTTTTTTTTTTAATAATTTTTAAACATATTTTCAACTTACAATTTAATTTGGGTATAAATGTATAATAATAGTGATATATAATATAAATATTATTAAACCTTAACTCTCTATATAACAGTGTAATCATCAATAGGCTACATATATATATATTTATTTATATATATTTAATTTACTATATAATAATATGCTTTAATTAATATTTTTTTTTTTTTTTTTTTTTTTTTTTTTTTTTTTAATTATCTTACTTAGATATATATAATCGAGAAAAGCGCACCAAAATAAAAATAAAAATAATAATGATAAAAACAAAATAAATAAAAATCAGAAAGTTTTGAGAAATAAAATAAATTGAAAATAATAGACTTTAATTATAATAATAATAATAATAATAAATGTAAATAGAAAGAAAAGAAAATGATTGTCAGTGGCATTATTATTATTATTCATTTTTTCACATACATATATCTAGAAGAAGAACAAGGTTTTGGTTGTAACGTCCATACAATAAAATAAATTACGATAAGCGACACAAGACAAAACAAATTAATAATAATAATTAAAATAAGTCATACAATTGTAAAAAATAAAAAACAAATTGGTGTTCAGAATTGTCACGGTACTACAGACTAATTGACTCAACAATATTATATAATAATATATAAAAAAAAAAATATTTTCTCTTAGGTTTTGTTTAAACCGAAAAAAAAAAAAACACTGTACATAACAAATTTACTGTTCACTTTTTTCTTTTTTTTTTTCATTTTGGTTATACATATTTGAAAAATATTTTTAAATTTTATTGTATATAAAAATAAAAAATTGGGTACCGAAAAATAAGAATTGAAAACAAATATCAACACAAACACTCAATTCATACACGCATACAAACATTATTGCATCTGTTGTGCTAAGCTTACTAATATCATTCTGGAATTTATACAAATAAAATTATTAACGGGCTGAATACAGTGGCTGAAAAAACATAAAATGAAAATTGATGATTTATTTTTGGGCAACACTTGAAAATAAAATAAAACGTTTTAACCACTGCTTGAATATTCAGTCTTTGTAAATTTAGAATATCAATCAGCAACTACAATTACTTTTTAAAAAAAAAGAAAAAAATTACAACAGAAAACACATAAATCAAACAATATACATATATACATATATATATATAAATATATATGATGTATACATATATCAGTTTTATAATATTTTTTTTATTTTTTTTTTTTATTTTATATATCAACAACATAGTAATAATAATAATAATAATAATAATGTTACAGACCAAATTGGGTATAATTTAAAACAATTCTAACACATAAATTTATATATATATATATATATAAATATATATGTATGTATATATATATACATTTATATATGTGTATAATTATTATTTGTTCAAAAGCATATTAAATATGTACAATAAAAATATTTAAAATTATTTGGGCGCTTCCAGAATATAAAAAAAAAAAAAAAAACAACAACGCAAGTAATTATTATAATTGCTTTTTAATGAATACATAAATTAAAAGTCTAGACTATCACACTCTTCTAGAGGTGGTTTCATGATTGAACCCTTAAAACAACATTTGTGGGACAAAATTGCAGTTATGGCAACAAAAAAAAAAAAAAAAAAAAAAAGTAAGAAGAAAATTGTGTTGGGGAGTCACTCGCTTTGGAAACATATGCAAGAATAACTAGTTGAGATCAAACGAGGTCGTTCCCCATCGGTATTTAATCTTTTCCACCATTTTTCCATTAATATTTAATTTATTTTTGTTGACCACTATTGGTAACTTGGGTTTTATTTATTTCGGTCATGCTGCATTTGTCATAACACAATTACAACACAGTTCAATGTTACAAGCAACTTAAATAATAATTACTCGGTACCTCAATTTCACAATATAATAATTATAAACACACACTTTATTTTTATTTTTTTTCCATAAGATTCAAAGGATAATATAATATTATAATTTTCTATTGACAACAGTCAATCGATACCTAAACTCCTAACTAAACATGTGTTTCGGGGGCGGCTAAATTTGCGTGTTTACATCAAATCTTACAGCAGAGTTATGGTATATCAGAATGTTAAAGAACATAAGAGAAGTAGGAACAAAATGTCATATATTTTGACATTTACCTTTCTAAATAGTTATATAAAATACAATAATAAAAATGTCTTTCGAGTAAATACGCACGCTAATGGTAGTAAAGCTATCACATGTGACCAAAGTAGGTTTGCGCTAAGATTCACAGAGATTATAATACAATATATATACTTGTTGTGGTTTCTTTTTGGCCGTCGACGATTTAAACAAAAATTAAATCGAAAGCCCCAAAGGTATAATATTTTTTATAATATATAAATAAGATAGATTTTGTGTCAAATATCAACAATATAATTTAAATCTAAATAGAGTAAGGACCAGTGTATATATGATGATAAATAAGCTACAAGTGGCCAAAGTACAGCCCAACGAATATGCGACGAAGTTCATATAGTTAATATATATATATATATTATTATATATCACAGACATATTATAAATATCGATCTAAAATGAAGATGTCGATGTGTTTACTATGAAATAAATGCTGCTTAATGGGCATCGAGGAAATCAAAGTTGAAGTCGCCGAACGACTGTTGCTTGTTGTTGAAACCGTTTTTACCGTCGTTGGCCAGCGGCTGATCGAGGAAATCGAAATTGAAATCGCTGGGGCTGAACGAGTTACGAGGCGGTAGTCCGTTGTTGGTGTTCATCATGTTGGATGGGTTGTTGTTTGCAGCAACGGCTGGTGCAGCAGATTGCATTGCCGCGTTCGGCTGCTGCTGCTGCTGCTGGTACTGCTGTTGCTGATGTGGATTCGCTGCTCCGTAACCTGCCGGGGCCATGTTGCGCTGATACGGATTTGCCGCTGTCATCGGTGTCTGTTGTTGCGCGAACGACTGTTGTTGCTGTACTCGCATCATGGACATGTGCTGCTGAGGTGTCGACGGCTGTTGTTGTTGTTGTTGTTGCTGTTGTTGCTGCTGCTGCTGCTGCTGATGATGATGATGTTGCGGCGGATGCGGATGTGGTTGTTGCTGTTGCTGAGGAACCATCTGTGGATTGCCAGCCATTCGACTAGGACCGGCTCCGCCCATTTTTACGTTCATCGCTTGAGACATTTGCAGATTCACGGACATCTGAAAGACACGATAATAAATTAGAATTAGTAGTGAACTATATGATGATGATGATGAAATAAAAATTGTTTGGGTAATTTATTTTATATTATTTATCATAAAAAAAAAAAAAAAAAACCAATATCCACATATATTTTTCAACCAATACTTTCCAGAGAAGCACAAAAAAACGGAATTTATTTGCACGGAACGATATTTTAAAAGTTTATAGGAAATATTTGTCATGGAACAGGATATTTTAAATGGAAATTATTTGTTATGAAAAATCTTCTAATGCGTGGAAATCATTGATCAATGAAAATATATTACACCGTAAAAAGTATATATAATTTATCAATCATTTGAATTATCTCCGTTGCACAACAAGCTGAGCGGCAGGATTTGTTATGTATATTTATTTTTAAATTTCCCTGATATTTCCAGTTTTTTTTTTTTTTTTTTTCCAAGGAAATTAGTGATTTTCCCTGAAATTATATTACAGTAAATTGAAATAACAATTTATTGTTATTTCAAGTAGGTAATTAAAATATAAATTAAATTTTATTACTCAATTTTTTAAATACCATCTTTGTTTAGCGTTTTAATTTACTGTAACACAAAATGTTCTAACTGGCCTATTTTATAATTTAAAAAGCCTAACACACTTCGCTTCTCGGCATAGTATTACATTTTAAAGAAACAATTTAAATTAGCTCTTCAATAAAATAATTTTGAGGGGAGCTTCGGTTTATTTAGGACAATTTTACATAAAAATTATAAAACTTATAATTATTACAATTTTTTTTTTCTTTACACAACCAGTTCACACTGACTCTAAGAAAAAAAAATAAATATATAAATAAAAATAAAAATAAACATCATTGTAAAAACACTAGCTTCTTCACTCAACTCAAAATCTAATATATATATATATATATATATATATATCAATGTTACACCATATACTTAATTTAAAGCACTTTAAAGTAGAATTTCAGAAATATAATCGTTTTCCCTCATTTTTCAAGCAGTATAACATTATATAAAATATTAATTAAAAATACAATCACTACTTTTTTATAAAAACATTAATTATAAATATAAATATAAATTACAACCCAAAGAATTCAAAAGTTCTCAACTTAAAATCATGATTGAAACAAATATTTGTAAGTGAACAAATTAAATATTAAAATTTAGATAAAAAATGAGTGATACTACTAAAGTAACCCATGAATACATTTAAACAAAAATTAAATGATAAAATACAAAATAATAATTTTAATTTATTCTAGAATTACAAAACTAATTGCATCTGACATTGATGTAATATAGTTTTACATCAATGAACAATTTTCTTATCACAGATAATATAAGTCCGCCACTGTTAATATCATTAATAATAACTAAAATGCTTTTAAGAATATAATATGGTAGTATACATAAATATTTGTTTATGAAATCCAAAGACCTACTACTTTTGCCAATTTTTCTATCACAAGCGCGTTATTAAATTGCCAAAACTATTAAGAGTGTTTTAATTCATGTATAAACAATTGAGTTTTTATTAAAATGTTAAAAATAATTCTGTTATTGTGTTGTGAGAAAAAGTATGCCAAAGCTAGCTAACCTATACAGAAATTAAGTTTTCAAAAAAAAATCTGTAATATTTGGTCCATTTATTAATAATGTAAAAAAATTATTTTATTACCTGATTATTCTGGGACTGCATACTTATATTGGCATGTTGCTGCTGGGTCATAGATTGTACATTACCCATTCTCGTAGATACGTGCTGCATTTGTCCAGCCATCAAGTGAACATTGTTCGGCGGCCCGTTGTTCATACTCGGATTGCCACCACCATAACCTGCACCCATATTGCTCACCGGAGCATTGCCTGCTTGGTTCATATTTCTCACTACAATTGTAAATGAATCATAAGATATTAATGTTACGTTATTGAAAACAAAAATTCAGTATTAAAATAATTACTCGAAGCTTGGGATAACGTGGGTCTAAATTGATGTGGTTGTTGCTGTTGTTGATGTTGGTGTGGTTGTTGCTGTTGTTGGTGTGGTTGTTGCTGTTGGTGTTGTTGTTGTTGTTGTTGCTGTTGCTGCTGAAGATGTTGTTGCTGTTCCCTGGCTGCTGTTAGTTGCTGCCAATCGCTGTTAAACGCTTCCGAGCTGGGTGTGACGTTCGGTGGCCGTTGTAAATTTCCCGAGCCAGGGTACATCATGTTTCTTTGGACCGCAGACATACTACGATCGTAACCGCCAGCCATTGGACCTCCGCCACCAGTATTGGCCATTTGTGTACGTAGCATAGGACCTAAAGAGAGTTTCGATTTTAAATGAATTTAAATTAAAAAAATTTTTCTTAATGATAATAGGTACATATTACATTTTTATATAAAGAGAAATATTTTTTTTTTTCCATTATAAATCACATAAATAATTTCAGTAATATTACAAAGCGCTATTTAGTACACGTTACAATACAATATTAAGTTTCAGACCTATCAAATTCATCATATCGGAGTTAGTGGGAAATATTTTTTTTTTTTTTTTTTGAAAAAAAGAAGTGCCATTTCATAGCCATATCATTGGACATTAAATTAAGTAACTGAGTTCCCAGGAAATTAATTTGTGTTTAAACACAGATAAAAAAAACATTATGTCGATTGTTTTCTTACCAGAAGGCGGAATAGGCGTTTGTTGTATGGGCCGTCTAGATTGAGCACCTTGTGGTAAAGACTGTCGGGCAGGAGGCATGTATCCCTGGGCAGGAAACTGGGTTTGGCACATGCCCATACCTTGGGCAACGTTCACTTTGTACTCGGGAGGAGGCGGTCTACATCCACCACCACCAGGACCCATCATATTCATTTGATTCTGAGGGAGGGAAAAAAACAATGTGTTATAAAATCAATACCCAAAAAGAAATGTGGTCATAATTATCACAACAATCAATAGGTGTACATACAGGTGTTCTGTTCATGTGCTGAGGTAACATGTTATGATGATCGTTGTTCATATTGGGCTGCTGCTGTAGGTTGGCGGGCGGCCGAATGCTGGTCGGACTGGCACCTGCACTTAACAGCCGGGCACGTTGTTGCGAAAACGTCATACTCTGCGATTGAGTCATGTGCATGTAGGACTGCTGCTGTTGACCGTTGTCTCCGCCGCAATTGGAGTTGTAATATTGCTGCATGGACGCGCCGCCACAATTCGGAGCCGTGGATGAAGCCACCGAAACGCCGGACATAAGTCGCTCTTGGATGGCCTGTCCTTGGAATACCTATATGTGACAAAAAAATAGAAAAATTCAAAATTAAAGTAATACTACGCTGATGAAAAACATAACAAAGTCTCTTAAACTTTAAAATGCGCAATTTTTTTTTTTTTTTTCATATACATTCCTGTTTATTGAAAGATAATATTATGTACACAGTACACCATCAAGTGTTAAGCGATATTTTCGGATACATCTTATCGAAAAATCAATTTTCATCGATCGAAAACAATCGAGGAAGACGAATAATTTTTTTAAAAAAAATGCGTTCTACACGTCATATTGTTGTGATGTGGTGTTTTATCACTAGGGCTGGGATTTCAATGCCCTTAAAAATCGCTAAAAATGCTCTTAAAAAAATGCAAAAATGACCTCAAAAATTCAAAAAATGCACTAAAAAAATGTCTTTAAAATTTATTTATAATAGCTTAAAAAATTCAAAAAATTATCAAATTCAAAAATGATTATTATTGGAAATACTGGTGATGATGAGCTGTGATAATCATCATCATGGGGAAGGACGTCGTCATGTTATACAGAACGACGTTATTGTAATGAATATAATACGATATAGGATGAATATGGGTGCAAAAATTAAAGACAAGAAGAAAATTTGTTTTCCGAAACGAGGGGCGGGGGGGCGCGCATTTTTATAACCAGGGCTCGAGACTTTTAGCATTTAAAATATATCAAATATGCGTTAAAAAATGTAGTAAATTATGTGCTATAATTTATGCTCTATGTTTAAAATTCAAAATGTTTATTTATTTATTTTTTTTTGTTCGCGAATCTGCAATTAGTATCAGTATCTACTGATAATATCTACTAATAAATACCCCCCGAAAATGAAATGATATTAGATATTGTTCACACACACACACACACACGCATTAATAAATATTTCGAGTTATTTTTTTTTTTATTAATTGACAAAACAAAACTAAGTCAATCACTGCAAATGGTCTGAAAGGTTCTTTCAGTTTATAATTATGTTTTAGTTATTTCCGCTTAAACTAAATAAAAAAATTAGGTATTGAATATGCAAATATTAAGTCAATTTTTTCGTGACCGAGTGGTGGGGGGAAGAAGTGATAAGGGAAGAACTTTTTCGTCATGTTATGACGTTCGAGGGCTTTCAAATGAAAAAAAAATTCTCTCGCGGCCGCCGAAGTGGTGTCAACGTCAAGGACACATAAAAATAGCGTAAAATGTAAAAAAAAAACAATAATAATAATAATAATAATAACAGCAAAAACACACGGTAGTAACATGTATGAGAATGGTGTGCGCGCGGGCGGGGCGACGGATAATAATTATTATCCTTGAACGTCACCGTTAATTTTTATCGACGGACGACGATTTTCCACCGACGGTTTTAAAATAAAATATAAAAATTTATGAGAAACAAAAAAAAAAAATTGTTTCCCCCCCCCTCCTATTATAATGGCGTGTGCGTATAATTTTTATTTATTTTCATTATCATTATTATTATTATTCCTAACTACTAAACGCAATGGCCACTGCAAAACAACAACGGCGGCAAATAAATGGTAGCGTTATTATTATTACTATTATTATTATTATAATATAAATGCAGGAAGTCGACATTGTCTTGCATAATAAGCCATCGATGGCGCGGAGGTGGAGGTGACTGCGGCGGCGGCGGTGCGCCCGTTCGGTGTGTATACACCGTGCGTGTATGTGCGCCTGTTACGAGCAATAACAATACACTGTTGCCAACACACACACACACTCACTAGATGAGAGCCACTCGGACGGATGACACAAGGATTTAATTAAAATACTATTAAGCATAACACCGCGGCGACTCTTTCCCTCCGCACGCACGCACGCACGCACACACACACACACAACCGTAAGGAATTTAGTCCTCTCGCGCGTACAACTCAAGACGGTGGGATTTTTCACAGGATCTATTTTATAATACCCGTGAGTGACACGACAGTCCAGGATTACCACCACAGGTCCTTCTTAATAACTATGAAATTCCCCGACTTCCAGGTTTTCCGAGAAATTATACAATATATTATATTTTCCAGAATCAAATACATTTATATTAGCAGGGTAAAAAAAAAAAAAAACAGCCCAGTTCAATTCCTTAAGTTCATGTAACAAAACAAAATTATGAGTATAATTATTCAAAAAATTGTATTAATAAAATTCACTAAAGTAATCCAAATAATCAATTAACAGTGTAGAACTTTCAGATCCTAATGGAAAATATAAATAATTAAGCACTAATTATTAGATATAAAATATTTATGTAAATAAATTAGTTACTCCAGAAATAAAAAAAGCCGGACATACTTCGCACGACGGGTGGGATTCTCTTGTCGGGTGTATTGAATTTTAAAGAAACGATAAATCATTTCTTCGATAAAACGATTCTGAACGAAAGAAGTTAATAATATAAAAATAAATGAGAAAAAAAAAATTAAGAAAAATGTCTTACGTCAAAATCTTTCTTATATTATTTTCTATACATGTTTAAATTTTCATATAGTTCGGATCAAAAAATTATGGTTTCCGTGTCGTTTTTGTCAAATTTTGGGTAGTTTTTGCAAAAAAAAAAAAACAATAATAAAATTGAAGAATTGAGTAATTCAAAAAAATGACGTCTATAAAGAACCACCTAGAGGCAAATCCGGTTTGAAGTAGTTACTGATCGAAAGTTTTGGACAAGTATTTCCATACGAAAAGTTGTACACAGAAAAAAAAATAATAAACATCATTGTAATAGCACTACCTTCTTCACTTCGTTCAGAATCTAAAACATTTTAGAGTAAATAATTATTCGTCGTCCATATTTTTTTATTCCTATGAAAATACAGAGACCGTTCTAAAACTCTATATAATATTCAGGCCAAATAATCAAGCTGGCGAATAAAAAAAATAGTGCAATAATAATAATAATAATATTAATAATCGAACGAGAGACGACGACGACGAGAGTGAGAGAAAAGACCAACGAAATATTATTATTATTATTATTATTATTATGTGACCGAGCAATAACAATATAATACCCCCCACTCCGCGGCCCTGTGTTTCAAATACTGCGTACAAAAAAAATAGGTATACAGTCGAAGTCATGACAGCGATTATAGACTAGCAACGGTAGAATCGTGAACTATTTATCTATATAATAATATATACACAGACGTACATTATATTATATACTATTATACATTGTGCGTTGGGTAACTGTTTGTTACTTCATTCGCGGCGAGAGGAGAAAGCAGCCGGGACACAAACACAGGAAGTAAAAACTAGAAGAAAAACAAAAAAAAAAAAATAATAATAAGTACACACAACGACGACGACAATGCGCGAATAAGTACGCACACAACGACGACAATCGATCAAAGGTACAACTCGGTGCGCCAAATAGTACACAAACAACACTGTTGGGGATCTTCGGAGACGGAATACAATATTATTAAAACCAGCTATAAGCAATTTTCGAAATTTTTCAGAAACAACAAAAAAAAGCCGGACATACTTCGCACGATGGGTGTACTTCGCACGACGGGTGGTATTCTTTTGACGGGCGTATTAAAATTTTAAAGAAACGATAAATCATTTCTTCAGTAAAACGATTCTGAACGAAGGAAGTCAATAATATAAGAAAAAATAAATAAAATGTTCGAAAAATGTCCAAAATTTTTTTTCACATTTTCAAAATTTTCTTTATCTTAATCGCCAAAATCTTTTTTATCTATGTTTAAATTTTCATAAAATTCTGATCAAAAAATGATGGTTTTCGAATCGTTTTTGTCAAATTTTGGCTAGTTTTTTCCAAAAAAAACATTGAAGAATTGAGAAATTCAAAAAATGACCTCTCTAAAGTACAATCTAGAGGCGAATTGGGTTTCAAAAAGTTATTGATCGAAACTTTTGGACAAGTATTTCTATACGAAAAGTTGT